>VNJW01010033.1:0-189506 GCA_008042615.1 Drosophila auraria
GAGCTATCGGGCTGAAATTTTCAGCATAGTCTTATTTCTTTAGCACGCAGTATATATGTCGGAACGGCCGAAATCGGACCACTATATCCTATAGCTGCCATAGGAATGATGGCGAAATTAATGTACAAAAATTTTTAATTTCTCTGTTTTTCAACGAATTTCTATAAATTTCGAGATATAGTCGTTTTTTATAGTTCTAGAATTACAGTTTTAATTTCATTAAGATCGGACAACTATATCATATAGCTGCCATAGAAGGGAACGGTCGATTTATATGAAAATGTAAAATTCTACATGTAAAATGTAAAATTTACAAAATTTACATAATTTGACATTTTATTTTACATTACCAAATTGGATCGATTTTCAATGATCCAATTGCTGACTGCAAGGGTATATAAACTTCGGTTTACCGAAGTTAGCTTTCTTTCTCGTTAGATTAATAAATCTGCATACTCAGTTTAAAAATTTTAAAATTTTCGATTTTTGACAATTTTGATGATGTAACCCCTTTCTAAATTTTGAAAAATTTGCCAAATTTTTTTTTCTGATTTTATCCAATATTTTTGTCTTAAAAATTCAAGATTTTAATGGCGAATCAGAATATATACCCCTTTTGGCTATCACTTTTTTTTTGTCTTTAAGAGGCTCCCAAGAAGACCTCAAATTCGCGCCTTTTTGGTTTACGAAAATATTTCGAAAATGATAACCTTTTTTGGACAAATCAAAGAAAGGAAGCAAAATTCGGTAAGCCAAAGTTTGTATACCTTTGCAGTCTGCAAGGGTATAACAAAAAAGGAATAGTGGAAATCTTTGAGAAATTATTCGAAATCAAGGCATTCCCACAGCGCTTCCCCGGAACGAAATCAAGAGTAAAAATAAAAGTGATAGCCGAAACCTCACACAGAAAAAACTCGCATCCCAAAGATTCCCATCCAAACCCAGCATCAAATCACAGCGCAAACACAGCCAACAAAGGGAATGAAACCGAAGGATCCTCTGGATCGCATCCAGCGAGACAAGTGGAATGCAAGGGCGGGGTTGAGCTGCGAACAACCACAAAGCAAACAAGCAAAGATAAAGGATCTCAAGGATGTGTGTGGGAAACACACGGAGAGGCGAACAAGTGCAACGGTATTTGGAAATGCAAAAGGATAATGGCGTAAAGAGGAAATGAAAATTATGATAATTCTCGATCCGCGTGGAGGTGTTGTTGTTTTTCTCACAGCAGGATCGGGTAACAGCAGCGCCGAGCTATGATTGAGTGTGGGAAGTACCCAGGTCCAGAGGATCGCAGGATCCGAGGATCCCTGAGGAGGTGGGGGCGACGCTCGACAGCCACACGCAAGGCAGCAAGGCAGGAGTGGAACAGGCTGTTGCGGAAGTTATTACGGAAGTGAAATCAAATTTTTAATAAAAAATCGAAGGGAAAAAAGGGGAGAAAGCGAAAGGGGAAAGAGAGAAAATGGCAGCCGGAAAATTGAAAAATGAAAATGGGAAATGAGGATGTAAATCAATTTGTAGGTGGTAATTTTTTTAAACACTTCCTTCCTACACTCGAAGAATTTTTTTAAGGACTTTGAATTTGACTTAAATTACGAGAAGTCTCTATCTCCGTAGCTATTAATATGAACGACTAAACAAGAAGGAGCCATATTCAAACAATTGTATGGAATTGTTTCGCCCTCAAACCCATAACTTGGGAATTACTAGACGCTTTTACCAAGTAAGGCAATTGAGAGTGCGAGCGAGATAGATTTATTTAAGGTTAAAACTTTATTTTCTTATAACTTCCATGTTTATTATCATTTTGTAGTTTAGAAAAACGTTCGCCAAAGGATATTTAAAATATATCTACGTTTCACAGAAATTTAAAGTTCACAGATTTTCTTATGTCGTAATATTCCTATCCTTTTCCTAAAAATGTATCGAATAATATAAAGGGTTTTTATGTTAAAAACATTGGATTTTGTTTACCAAAAATATTTTATGTATTAACCTTTACGTTTTCTTATTCACAACATCCCAAAAAATTCTCCGAATTCACAATTTATTTTTATTTCTTGTTTACTAATTTAAGTGCCCTGATCAGAAGGTCCCTTCAGCCACATCCACCTCATCCTGCGTGTAACCGAACAGTCTCTTGAGCATATTGTAGATAATCATTTGTCTCGTCACTTCCGCCTCGTACTTCATATAGTCCTTGAGACGATTCTGCTTGTAGAGCTGGTCGAGAAGGTCAAATAATTCCATTTCGAGGACCCGCAGTGGCGCTTCCAACTCCGGTGAATGGGTGCCAGCGAACAAAGCCTGCATGTAGATGGTGGAGATCTTCTCAAGAGCTGCATCCAAGGTGTTCAGTATGGCATCCTGGGGATCGTGAAGGAGTTTGACAGGACCAGTGAGTTTTGGTGAAGCCCTATATTGATGAAGACTCTCTTCGAGTTGGGGATCGGGTTCAGCCAGGCTTATTAGTGGCAGGATGGCCGTGATCAGTAAAATATTTAAAACCTTTCTTAACATGGTAACAATCTTATTTCTTTCTCTGTAGACACGCCTGAAAATCACTGCGTGCTTGCGTCTGTAATAACTTTTGTTTTCCGCCAACTAAATGTGTGTTTCCAAGCTTATATAGGCTCCGATGTGAGCTAGAGATGGGGTTATCTCTGCCATTGATCAATGAAAATATGTTGAATGTTCGTTTATGGCAGAGCAAGGCTTTTTCCGGAACATTATCAGTTGATTTCCGATTTTTCCAATGCTAGAAATATACGTTTCCCCCTCGAATAACCTTTCTACACAAATTCTCATCTTGTTTGTCGTTTTATTATTAATATTATTTTCACTCTTTTGCAATTAATCATTCATCTGGCTTCTAGTAAATATTAAAAATACAATCCCTTAAAATAAAAAACTAAAATAGAAACGTGAAAGACTTAAAACTAAACTCTATACAAGGAAATCTACATAACTTAAACAGATAATCTTTTTTTAGTCAATTAAAAGTTAAAGAAACATAATTAATGAACTACATAATAGGCGTATAAAAAATGCTTAAATGAGAATTACACAAAAAATATACAAAATCACAGCTGAACTTAAAATAAAGAAAATCAAAAGAAGAACATATAGAAATCGGTTGAAACTTAATGGGTTTTAGGTTTAGGTTCTAAAGCATTTGAGTTCGTTTGTGGTGGATCTTTGAAAAAATTGCATGGAAATAAATTAACAATTGGTTTAAACTTAACATAAAGAGAGAGAGTTGATGGTCTACCAGGGCCTCCAGGCGGAGCTGGACTTCTCGATGGCTCCGGCCAGAAACTTCTTCGAGGACGGCTGCTCATCTAAAGAGCAGTCGCTGGAGTCGGCCTCGGCCTCTCGATCCCGCTTCGCGATGCCGCTGGTGGAGCTCACTTGCTGCTGCTGCAAGTGGACCAGCGATCGCGAGCATCCGCTCGAGTCATGACTCCCGGCACTCAGGTTCAGGGAGCCGCTGGTATTGAACGAGGTCTCCGCGCTGGTGGGCGGCGGCGTGGAGAAGACGCCGGCAAAGCTGTGCTTGGTCAGCACATCCACGGTGGGCGAGGCGGCCCGGGAGCCCTCCTCCTCCTGGCTGGAAATGGAGGAGATGGGACTCAGGGGAGGACTGCTTGAGGTGGTCTTCCCTCCGAGCTGTGTCTGTCCTGGGAGCTGGGTGTGCATGGTAGTAGCTGGAGCTGCGTTGCTGACCGGCTTGCTAAAGGCGCTCATCCGGAAGCTCTGTGTGTAGTCACTCAGATGCGTGGGATTAGCTATGCTGGCCAGGGCGGCGCTGGCCGTTCCAGCCGCCACTCCTGCAGCTGCTGCTCCAGGCCAGGCAAAGGGTCCCGGCGGCGGGGCCGAGGATCCCCCAGTATTGGGCATGATCAGGGCAAACTCTCCCGACGGCAGGCGGGAGGGTATCAGCTGGAGTCCGCCCATTTGGATGGCCGGAGCCGAGGTCTCCGTGCGGCTGTTGTTGTTCAGATCCTGGGGCAACGTGGGAAAGAGGGGAGCAGGAGCTGCGGTGACTGCTGGGGCAGCTGGGAAGGGAACACCTCCTCTGTAGCCATTGCTGAAGTTGCTCATCGATCCAATCTGCTCCAAACTGTTGGCACAATTGTTCAGATGGGCGCTGAGCCTTTGGCGTACCCCGGAATCGATCCCGTCCAGCTGGCTGACATAGCGATTCACCTCCTCGGCGCACTCCACAAAGCCCGTCTTGAACTTCTGCACCACGCCGGGATCGGATTGGATGGCCATGTTCAGCTGCTGGCGCTGCACCGACTGCAGATGCTTCACCGTCATCTCAAGTATGTCGGCCTTCTCCAGTTTGGTATGACGAGCCGGCTAAAAGTAGAGAGAGAAGGAGACCAAGTCAGATAATGATGAAATGAAGACGGAGCTCGAGCTGGAGCTGGCCGGGTTAATTGTTTTGGGCCCTACAACAAGTTCAATGGCTTGGGAAACTGGGAAACTGGGAACAGAGGCAGGCAGAGAGTTAAGTTAAGGAGCACGATTCGTGCCTCATATGTCCAACTATTCGCGTGTAATCTGCAGTCCACTTCAGTCCAGTCCACTCTGCAAATATCACACGACCAAGGTGAGATTCAGCAACTGCAGGCTAAAGAAGAACGATCGTTCGTTCATTCTTCGGCACTGAGAGAAAGAGGGGTGGCTAAGGGTTTGCTTGGGAATTTGGGAGGCATTTAGGATGTACAACCAGCAGAAAGGAATATTTTGTTATAGGAAGAAAGGTTCTTTGAGCGCTGTATTGATGATCTTTCTTGATCTTTAATAGATCTTTTAAGGAACTTTTGATACAAATTTTAAGAAAATGTTTGAAAGTATAATTTGGGACTAACTTTTTAAGGAATATTGAAAATACTTTAAATAATGTTTGGGTTTGGTTTTTATATAGAAAAAAGGGTATTTGGTCATCTTTCTAAATATTTCGGAGATCTATGAAGGAACTTACATATATTAAAAGAAAGCTTTTAAAAAGTGTTTTGAGATATAATTTGGGACTAACATTTTAAGAACCATTGAAAATACTTTAAATATTTTTTGGATTTGGGGTTTAAACAGGAAAAATATGCTTTAATCATATAATTTTTAAACTTTCTTGATATTTTGAAGATCTCTTAAATTATTAATGAAAAAAAAAACTTTGAAAAAAGGGTTTTGGGAATTAAATTGGAGCCAACTTTTTAAGTAATAATGAAAATCCTTTCAAAATTATTTCATTTTAAAGCTTTTTTTTTTGAACAATTTAAGTTGAAGAAAAATTGGATCTAGACTAAATTTTTTTTTTTTAATATTAATAAAAGACATATTGAATATTTTGAGATATGTATATACTTTAGCTTAAGGCATTTTTAGTTTTCGAATTTTTTAATAGATTCAATATTTCCTTAGTCCTATTTTTTGCTCAGTGCAATTCTTGGCAATTCTTCTTTCCCCTTACACCCATCATCTCTGTCTCTTTCTCGCCCGCTGTGACTGCATATTTTAGCAAAAGGTTCCCACGCAGGTCGCTCGCCAGTCCCCCGACCCCGCCCCCTCTTACCACGACTGCTGCCTCCCCTCCCCCGCTCTGCCCTGTCTGAGCCTTTTGTTTACTTTTGCTTTTTTTCTCCCTCAATGTCTTTCTTATTTGATTTTCGGTCCTCTGCTGCAGGCTCAGGCTTGGGCTCTCCTGCAGAATTCAGCGACGGCGGCAAATCTTGCTTGATTTCTGCTTTGTAGTTTTCTCACAGCAGGATCACTCCTTGGAAACTGGTTTCGTTCGCATCTCCGGCGATTTCTGCGTAATTCCTCGACTTGTTAACACTTTTTGGTCTCTTGACTGACTCCTCATCGGCGCTCTCGTGTAATGATCATCAATAAAATTTAATACTCAATTAGAGCCCAGTCCCAGTCCCTGAGTCGTAGGAGTTTTCGGTTTTTTATATATGTTTCTTGTGGGTCCTTTTGTACTTTTGCCGCCCTTCGGACACTTGTGTCTTAAGGGTTTTCTTTTTTTTATGGTCTGACATAATTTATAGGGAAAGTGAAGCAGATATGGATCAGGGGGCCTAGTTTCTAAACTCCTTGCATTTTTTTTGGCTTGTCTAAAAAGGATACTCACGTCTTTTTTCATGGCCTCCAGGATCAGGGACTTGAGTTCGTTGAGGCAGTGATTAATGCGAGCCCGGCGACGTTTCTCCATAATCGGTTTGTTGGTCTACAAAGGGATAGAGAATAAGGAAAAGCAATTTGTTAATTTTTGTGATTTATTTTGGGGGAGTAATTAATTGATTTTTAAATATTTATTTTGAAGGAGTAATTAATTGATTTGTGATTTATTTCGTATACAAATTATTTATAATTTGAAAGAAGGTTTTATACTAGATTCATTTTTAGCTGCCGGTTGATCTTTCCCTAAGAAATGGATTCTTTTATACTTAGATTAAGAAACACTACGAAAAACTAGAAAATTGACTTTTAAGAAAATGTTTAAAAATGCTTCCAGTCTTGGAGTATTATAGACAATTACAGATACTATTTTTAGGATCATTTTCGTATCCATAACTTTAAATTTTTAAGCTTTTCCTTGTTATTCTCATAAAAATATATATTTTTTTTAACTATTTGCATTATCCATGAAGCATAAATTACAAGAAAACCCTAATATAATTAATTAAAATGGTGTAAGTCTAAATTTATTTAACAGAATTTTAAATTAATGTGTTATCCTATATTCTATACAAATCCCCTTGTAACCCTTCTTCTATCATATCCTGAAACTCACCTTTCTCAACTCCGCCTTGGACAACCCATTGGGATTGTTTTGGCGACCGTTGCTGCCATAGCTATCGCTATAGCCATTGGAGCAGTCGAAGTCGTCGTCCGAATTAATATCGTGTTTGTAATCCATTTTTTAACGATTTTAATTTGTATATATCCAAAAGATGTAATCCAAAATTTTGCAGCTGATATTAAATCAGCAAGGTTTTAATATTTTTCACAACACAATTATAACTTTGGTGCAAGTACGAAATAGTTCTAACAATTATTGCACGTACTTTTTCATTCAACAAAAACTTAACAAACGTTTCGCGTTTCAGTTCGTTATCAGAATAATATTATTTAGTTTTCTTTCAAGAGTTCATGCGAAGGTAGAGAGCGGCAGACGACCGCGCTCACGGGATGCCAAAAGGATACTGATCCTCGGAGCGACAGAGCGCTCACTAAAAACGAATCGCGACGAAGGCGAAACGAGTCCCGAGTGGAAACGAAGTCGCTCGCTTACCTGGCGACGCCGCGGACAGAGGCAGCGACTGAGGCAAAGGCAGCGCCAGCGGCAGCGACTGAGGGCAGGTAGGCAGCTCAACGATCGCCGTCTGCAGACTGAGAACTTTCAGGGCAGTCGAAAAATTTCACTCAAGCAAAGAGTGAGTGAGAAATGAGTGAGTGGAAATGATTGAGCGAGAGTGAGTGAGTTTTTTCCCGGACAAGCAAGCAGGGTTGCCGAGTCAACGAATTGCGCTGTCCCTTGGGATTAGGGTAACTCGGAGCTTAGCTAAGTAAACGAACATAAGCCCGACTTTCGTTTCTGGAAACAACACAACATTCGGTTAAGCCAAGTCATTAGCCGTCTAACTTTGACAAGTAAATTTCTTAGACATTTACTTCTTAAGAGAAAACCAATTTTAAAATCAATGTACTCTCATGAAAAATAAAAGTAATACTTTTTTATTATAATGGGGGTTTAACTAAACTATTATTAGCTGAATAATGGACATACAAAATGTTCAACAATAAGAACATTAAAATATTTGAGAAAACCAGTCCTCATTGTCGTCAACAAATTAATTAAAAATACAGGAACTTTTCTTTTCGCAATTTAAAAATTTCTGATATATGACAACCCTATTTGGTCTTCGAAATACGAAATCAAAAACCATAAATTGTTTTTGGGAATACCTAAAATATTTGCCACTATATGAGGTCGTATACGAGATTTTATTATAGAAGGATAAAAAAGGTTCTATAAGGGCTTAGGCAATCCTTCTTGAATATAAACTTCTTAGTTATAAACCTTCTTTTAAAAGCAAAACTATGTTAAGAAAAACCCATCTACTCCTATACTATATACTTCCTCATTAAAATACTATCCCTAATCAAAAATAATCCTTATAAAACTAAGAAACAACACCAAATCTTTCCCGACAGCTGTTGGTACAATCTCTATAAGGTCCGGCTGCTTGTTTTGGGTGTCTGATGGCATTTTAGTCAGATCTCAGATCTCACCCTTGGGTTCGGGGCAAACTTGATCAATGCCCGTCCAATGATTTGCAATTCATTAAGGAGAACTTCTTCTTGGCAATTGTGCGACGCAGCTGCCGCAACCCCCTGTGACAACCCAACCCCCTGGCAAGGCGAAATGTTCAGCAATATTCAGGATCAGAATCTTATTTTTTGCCTGACCGCCTTAAGGGGGTTGCTTTGGGATCGCGCGATTGGGTTTGGGACTTGGTTCGGTCTTGGGCCTTGGTTTCAGGGTTCGGGGTCAATCATTACGGAGCTTACCTGACTCCGAACGAACAGATTTTCCTTCTTCAGGCAAATTTATTACTTTACGATGTTGGCAGGATTAAGGCCAAAGGAGTTGTCAATAACCATGGTCGCGGGCCATGCGCCAGCTGGCAGCTGGCCGATCTACCTATATTACTATATATTCTATATATTTTTTTGTGGGGAGTAAAGGGACCATAAAAATTGCGCCTCCTGGCAACTCTGGTTGTGCAAAGCGCCCCGATCGCAGCTGACATTACGACGAATGTTGAGCGTAAATCCCGCGTTGGGTCATAATCTGCGCAGATCATCCATCAACCGCGATCACTGCTGCACTGATCAGTGTCAGCTTTCGTAAATTGAATAAATGGTGCCAGATAAACCAAGGGGTTCTGGACCAATGAGTATATAGCGCAGCATGAGGGTCATATAGTCTGTAACTGAAACTGGATCGATTTGATTTTTATATAAATTTGAAGGGAAATTAGTCTATATTAGTCTGATTCTCTGTTTAATAGATTATATTATACTATGTACAAGTCCCTGTAATACCTTGACTTAAAGTTTAACCACAAGATTCCAAATTTATGATGGTTCTGGATACGAAACAACTAACAGCTAATAAAAGACGAAAACCCCCTTAATGATCGTTACATTCTCCAACCAAACTCCGACTCCTTTCTTGAATGCCGCAAATTTGGCAAACATTTTCCCACGAAAACCCAAATAAAGACGATGAGCTGGCAACAACTGGAAGACTGAAGACTGGGAGAGAGAAGAAAGCCAGAGCACAGCAGAGAAACCTCAGAGGCCCGTCCGACATATGTGGATCAATCGTCTGGCGAAACTTCTGCAGAAACCGGCCTCGAAAAGGAGAATTGAAATTCTATAACGAAGAAACCGGGCAGAAATCAAAGTTCAATATCAGCCCCAAAACTCACAGTTGCTGTGGCTTCTCCTTGTCTTCCTTTACTCTGCAGAAGGGATCAAGGTAAACGCCATTTAGTGTGGCACGATCGCTGACGATCGGTAGCCGGGTCTGGGCTCTGGATCTCCTCCTTTTTGGGGCTTCCTTGGTGCGTTGGGAACAACGCACGATTTACACATTAAAACACTTTAATTTTTATTGTGCAGCCGGTCGGTCGTTCGTCGGTCTTGGGAGCTTCGATCCTGCTGTCTCGGGCAGTGACGATCTACTTCCCTCTTTTTTAATCAATTCTGGATTCTGAGGGGAGACCTTTCTCAACCTCAAATTAGTGACTTTGGGCGGTGTGTATTTTTAGCTGTGGGAACTGCAGTTATTACTTGGGGTGTGCTAGCACCCCTTCCCCACATATCCTCTGAAAATAATGAGCATGAAAAATATGAAACGGTGGCAAATGTGTGAACTGATCCAAACGGAACTAAACCCAAGTGGATTTCCATGAGGACGGAGGACACCTCCTCGGCCAAGATATATGTTGATTTAAATGAATTCCTTGTTGATTTTTATGGCGCTTAGTCGCGCGAGGGGAGAGCTGAGTGAAGTGTGCGGTCTGCGGGGCATTAGAAGTCGTGACGGGCCGCCCAACTATATATGATTTGTATTTATTTGTTTGTGGGAGACTTTTCCTTTTCTGTGGGAGATTTTATTTTTATGAATTTGATAAATGGCCGGCAGGGAGTTGGGCTAATAACTGGAAAGTTCTTTCTGACAGGCTCCAGAAAGGGGGAACGAAATATATTCCATAAAAAAATATAAAGAGACGAAGTTAAGAAGAATAAGTTAAGACCTCAGGAAAAAGGGAAATGTCAATTTTATGAAGGGTGAATTAAGATTATGATTTTGTCGTTAAATGTTCATATTTTTTAGTAATAAAAATTAAGTGTTTTCCTCTTTTTCAATTCAATATAAAACCTCAATATTAAATGAAACCTTTTACAATATCTTAAGATTCCCATTACTTCCTCCTCGGGATTATTGATCCCATTGATTGGTGACCCCGAACCAGCTGATGTAACGGTCAGTTAGGAGATCAGCTGCTCCTGAGCCAACATTTTGCACTAAACTGTCTCCTTTGCTCTCGTGCCAAAGATTGTTACAGCTGCCGGCATCCCCATCCACATCCTACATCCCCCTTCATTCCTTTTGGGCCAGGACAACAATGGCTTACGGCCCGGACAATGGACGGCGCTACGACAACTGACTTTCCAGGGGACGTACGGGGTTTTTCTTCGGCTTCTAGAGAGGATCCTAATTGCTGGCAAACATCTTACATAATATCTAAGAAGAAGATGCGTCTCGGCGTGAATATAGGAATTTAAGGATGGAGCGTGCCCGATGCGAAACAGCTGCCGAGGATCACTACGAAGCTAGGATGACGACGTTGAGGAAGGGTTGCGGGCAGATTAGGCGGGATCTGTTTGTTGTAAAGATTTGCGGTTGCAGTTACGGTTGGCACTTTCCTAACCCCAGCATCTGTCATAAAAAATGGTTTCTTAGGTACTGAGTGGAAGGGAAATTGAGTTTATTTCGGGGAATTTTTGGTTTTATAGTTAAACTTTCAGGGATATAGTGGAGGATATGTATTTATAGGTCTTAAGTATTTTTATATTTAGGAGCTAGAAAGATCAAAATGAATAAAAACAGTACAGTTTATCAGTGACAAAAATAAATTAATTTTAAGATTGGTCAATTATTTTATTTTAAAACCGGAATTTTGGAAATAAAATGAATACAATATTGGTAAGAACATTATTAGTGATAGGAGGGCCTCATCCTACTCCTACCATCTTGGAGAATTTCCAGTTTACATTTCTTTGTAGACTTTTAATTAAGTTTAAAATATAAGTATTATGATAAAATAATATAAATATAATTTTTAATGGACTTCTTTATCTTAGATCTATAATATTAATAAAAAATTGCATAGTATTGATCACAAAGTTAATAGATTTCGAATAAAATTCAATAAATAAATTATTTAGTGGCCTTGTAATGTATTTTCAGGGATTATTACCCCAAATTGATTTGGTATTGTTTGTACAAACTGTTCTATTGTATAAATGGTTACCAATTTATATCGAATTCGATCAAATTCCCTTTTGGAGACACAACAGAAACATTATTGTATGTGAATTGGAGACTTTCAAATCAATTAAAGGCAATTTGGACTGAGTTACAGATACAGTTCGACGTAGGGGAGTTGGAGTCATAGAACTTCCCTATCTGAGCTACACCTTCCTATGCCCATTCCCATTCCCACTTCCCACTTCTCCCCCGACGCCAACAACTGTAAATCTTCCAATAAGTACAGTCATACCTTTCCCTCGGGGGAACAAAATCGAGCCACCGCGAGTCATATCAATTCATAAATGCATAATAATTTCGACAGGACTGGGACAGGGGACAGGGGCTAAAATTAAAACAGAAGTCGTCGATGTGCGATGTGGAATAATGTGAGAAAAAAACTTTCTCACGATCACCTTTTGATGTCGCACAGACGGCGGCGTTTAGTGGAAATCCACGTGCAAAAGGGGGAAGTTCGGTCGCTCGATCGCTCGCTCGCTCGCTGACACGGAAGGAAGGAAGCAAGGAACCCACCACCATGTGCCGCCGCCACCACCACATCACCTCCAGGAAGCAGGCGGAGTAGGACGCAGGACTCTTCGCCTGCGCTTGTGGTGGTAGTTATCCATCCCCGCCTCCTCGCCGATCGCCAGAAGTGCATGAGAATTTAAATTACAAACAAACAGTGGAAAGAGCCACACAATCAGCGGGCTTTGTCGGTGTGCGTGTGTGCATCGGCATGCGAAGGAGAGGAGCAGGAGGAGGAGGAGGAGTTGCAGGAGAGGGAGGAACAGGGAGGGTGCCAGGACGAGGCGTGTGTGGGAACTTTTGACGAGGACACTCGAGCATAAAGCGGGTCAGCCGACAGCAGGCTATCATTAACCAGGGCACCACAGCTCCTTTTTTACGTTCAATTCCCACACGCCCACGAGAGGCGTTAGCTTCATAGCTGCTCTCCGAGGAGGTTCAAACGGCAATCAAAAATGATGTTGTTTTTGTTCGCCTGAGAGCGATGCTTTTGCATCTCAATCCCTGGCTCTCAGCAGCATCACCGAAACCGGGGGAGCTTTGTTCTCACCAGTACAAAAGCAACACCTACGCGAAACGGGTCGAGCATAATTTCTCTCAGAGATTATTCTCTCTTCCTCTTTGTGCTGCGCTCACGCTCATGCGCAACATTGCCACAAAAATGAAACAGCATCCATAAACAGAAAAGGCGTAGCACAAGTTACCTAAAGGGGTTTTAATTTAAATAATTATATTAATAAATACTTTAATTTTTCAGAAGAAAGATGACTTTCCCGTTTGCATTTAAGAAATCAGATAAAAAATATTTTTCATTTATTTTTTAACAGGGACTGTAATCATTTAAGTAATAATCAGTATACGTAAGAATCAGTTTTAGAAGTTAATTATATTATAACTTTAAAATATATTTTGACCCAAAAATAAAAATTACAAATTTTAAGGTCATGTTGCCAATGCATAAATGACCCTTGAAGAAGAAATGGTACATTTCACGCTTCGTTTTTTTAATTATAAATTAATGTAATATTTTATTTTTTAAATTTGAGTAATGAAACACATAAAACCGAAGTATTTCACCTTGCGCGATCTAGTGGGTATTTAGTTAGTTAGTTAAAGAGTTGGTGTTTTATTTGATATAAGGTCGTAGCAGAGCGGACAGGTCCAGGGTAGAGTTGGATCAAAGTAAATAAATAAACAAAAAACAAAGAGATTCACCTTGCGCAGCATAGAACCCCCTCAACGCCGCCCCTGTTCGCCTGAAAGTCAAAGTCATCCCAACAAATACTTCCATTCTGTGTTGCAACCGAATGTAATCCGATCCCACTCAAGAGCACTCATTGAGGCCCAGAAATCTGGAAGCCCATGTGCGGGGCCACATGAATGCATTTCTTTGCCTATTTTTAAACATTCCACATGATAAGACCGCGGAAAACAGCCCGCTGTGCATGTGCATTGATAAATACCGAGTGTGTGTGTATGCGAGGCATTACTCATGCGCCCTGCTATCAAGCGTCGTTTGGTATTTTCCTGGCTCCGTTTCGGTATTTTTCCATGGCCACACTGCCGCCGAGCTGGGGCGTTGTTGTTGCCCTGGAGAGAGAAGCAGAAGTATTTAGCGCGTTGCCGCCGACGGTCATACTGACACAGAAAATGCAAAAAAAGTAAGAGCGAAAAAGAGCTGGCGTAGGCGTGACAAACGGTGAAAAAATAAGCGTTTATAGTGCATGCAGAAATCATAAAGATTACAGTGAAGCGTCGCTTGTGCAAACCCCGATAAAAGTACCCATCGAACACAGGAGCTATCTCGGCGCTTGGCGGCCATTCAAATGAATAGTCCTCGCTCAAACGCCGTCAATGGCGGCAGCGGCGGCGGCGGCGGTGCCATCTCAGCGCTGCCCAGCACCCTTGCCCAGCTAGCGCTGCGCGACAAGCAGCAGGCTGCGGCAGCGACGTCGACCGCGTCCTCTGCCACGAGTAACGGTGGCAGCGAGTCCTCGCTGGCCGGCCGACCGCCGAACCAGCCGCCCAGCGTGCCAGTGTCCGCCAGCAAGCTGGACAGCTCGGCCAGCGGCGCCTCCAACGGCGACTCGAACAAGCTCACCCACGACCTGCAGGAGAAGGAGCACCAGCTGCAGAAGCCCCAGAAGCCGCCGCTCCCGGTGCGCCAGAAGCCGATGGAGATCGCCGGCTACGTGGGCTTCGCCAACCTGCCCAATCAGGTCTATCGCAAGGCCGTCAAGCGGGGCTTCGAGTTCACCCTGATGGTGGTGGGCGCCAGTGGGCTGGGCAAGTCCACGCTGATCAATTCCATGTTCCTGTCGGACATCTACAACGCCGAACAGTATCCTGGACCGTCGCTGCGCAAGAAGAAGACCGTGGCCGTGGAGGCGACCAAGGTAATGCTCAAAGAGAACGGCGTCAATCTCACGCTCACCGTGGTGGACACTCCCGGCTTTGGCGACGCTGTGGACAACAGCAACTGCTGGGTGCCCATCCTGGAGTACGTGGACAGCAAGTACGAGGAGTACCTGACCGCGGAGTCTCGCGTATACCGCAAGACCATCTCCGACAGCCGGGTGCACTGCTGCCTGTACTTCATAGCGCCATCGGGCCACGGCCTGCTGCCCCTGGACATTGCCTGCATGCAGAGTCTGTCCGACAAGGTGAATCTGGTGCCGGTGATCGCCAAGGCGGACACCATGACGCCCGACGAGGTGCATCTATTCAAGAAGCAGATCCTCAACGAGATCGCGCAGCACAAGATCAAGATCTACGACTTCCCCGCCACGCTGGAGGACGCGGCCGAGGAGGCGAAGACCACGCAGAATCTGCGCAGCCGAGTGCCATTCGCGGTGGTGGGTGCCAACACCATCATCGAGCAGGACGGAAAGAAGGTGCGGGGCCGGCGCTATCCCTGGGGCCTCGTCGAGGTGGAGAACCTGACGCACTGCGACTTTATAGCTCTGCGCAACATGGTCATACGCACGCACCTGCAGGACTTGAAGGATGTGACGAATAACGTACACTACGAGAACTATCGATGCCGAAAGCTATCCGAGCTGGGCCTGGTGGACGGCAAGGCCAGGCTGTCCAACAAGAACCCCCTCACCCAGATGGAGGAGGAGAAGCGCGAGCACGAGCAGAAGATGAAGAAGATGGAGGCCGAGATGGAGCAGGTGTTCGACATGAAGGTCAAGGAGAAGATGCAGAAGCTCAGGGACTCTGAACTGGAGCTGGCGCGGCGCCACGAGGAGCGCAAGAAGGCGCTGGAGCTGCAGATCCGCGAGCTGGACGAGAAGCGGCGGGAGTTCGAGCGCGAGAAGAAGGAGTGGGAGGACGTCAACCATGTGACGCTCGAGGAGCTCAAGCGCCGCAGCCTGGGGGCCAACAGCAGCACCGACAACGTCGACGGCAAGAAGGAGAAGAAGAAGAAGGGTCTGTTCTAAGTCAACCCGCTCAAAAACCACACATCCCCATTCCCCATACCCTAAAACCCCAAGACCCCTCCTCGATATACTTAAGCGCTAATCTCGAGAACAAAACAAACAAAAACAAAAGCAACCCCTAGCGTATCCTACACATATACCTACCATTTCTAGTAATTAATACGAAAAGTGCATAAATATATATCTATTGTTGGGCCCCAGCCGCCCCACAAGGCTTCTATTCGCACAGCAATCGGCCTGCGACGGCGCTTGCCTTTGTTTTCTACGTAAACTTTAAAGAAACAAATACATATTACATAGCAGTTGCAGTATTCTACCGATATAAACATATTTCCATGCATTAACTTGACGAGAGACATTTGCTAGCCTAATGAATTGAACACGCAATCGAATTAAATCGAGCCAGAAACAAAACGGTATTTACAAAATACTTAATATCTTAAAGCTTAAATAAAAGAAAAAGCCACACCTAAGCGAAAAGTACGAGTACGAGGCGAAATTGATCCTAAAATTAATTATAACGAATAACGAAACCATGTATAACGTATGCTATTGATATTGTAATTGTATTTTACCTATTATGCATAAAGTCATTAAACACCCGAACACACACACCAGCAAAAGCAGAAGCAGCAGCGGAAAACAACAACAACAAAATATACTCTTGCATTTTACAAAATAAAGTCTTCTCTTTAGTTTAACTACATAAAAAAACCGAAAAAGAATTCCATATTGACTTTATTGTTTACTCAACTGCAGCGGAAGAATGGACGGAGTGATCGAGTACAGGGTGTTCCGTTCACGCTTCTCTGTTTCCCCCAATCTTTGTGGCACACGTCTGGGAATTATCAGCGTGACGCTAGATTTTGAAATGCGGCATGAATGTCTTGAATGAAGCAAAACATTTTTGTTCCAACCGCTGACTAATTTTTTTGTTACACATAACATTCATTCCTCGAATCTGTGGACGGTGAACGCAAATGGATGAGTCACTTTAAAAAGGAGCATTGGCTTATGAACGGGGCTTGAGTCAGGGGGATAGTTAAATCACTCGCCGCAAACAATTAAAAGTGTTTACTTTCCATTGTTTAGATGCTTAGTGGACCTGAGAACATATGGGGGGTCTTGGTAGTACAGTGAAGACCATTAAAAAGAGTTTACTGTAAAAGGGAACCCATTATATGGTTATTGCCTAAAATGCTACTCACGCGATTCCCAAAACTCTGCCACACCCTATATGTCAATACATGCAGGCAACATATACTTGAAGAACATACAATTGAGGTCAACATTATAGATATGAAAGTCATATCATATTTGCTTTTAGGATTTTAACTTAAACGATCTTTAGCCATTATACTTATCTTTTCTATGAAATAAATATTTTTGTCATTGATAAAATAAGCAAATAAATTCCTTTAATTAATATCTTACTTTCTCAAGCTTAACTGTATAACCTAAATCAGCGTTGGGCACGCCCTGGCTCAATTTGCTCACCCTGCTCAAACCGTTATATTTTTCGGGAGGCGCCAGCAAATCGTCGCAGACGGGTCGCGGCTGGCGTTCAGCGATCCGTGAAGAAAACCAAAAACAATGCTACAGAGCTTGTGCGCAGGTAGCAAGCTCATCGCCGCGGTCCCGAGTTTTGCAACAAAAAAATACATTGGCTGGGTCTCGCACATCGTACCCAAAACAAAAACAACTTTAAAGGGAATTGCGCAGCTGGCGTTGACTTCTGCACATAGAAAAAAAAGTTTGGATTTCTTTTGCAGTCGTTTCTGTAAGGCGGACATAACAACACGTAAAAATGGCTGAAGAAATCGAAAACTCCCAACTTGAGGCGAAATATTTTTGTCAGTGTATTCTCTTTGCTCGCACATTCTTTAAGGCGCGTGGCTGCGGCGCTCCGCGACGGTGGTGGTTGTTGTTGTTTTTTTTGGTCTGGCCTACCTGCTACTCAAACCGTTAGATCTCGTGCCCAACGCTGACCTAAATGATCAGTAGGTAATGCAGATAAAAATGGCTTGGTTGCAAAATTCAAGATATCACAGATAAGATACGAAAGTGTATATGAAATAAATATTGGATAAGGTCATATTAACAAAACATTGCAAAAATAATCATCATTCTGAATGATTAATTAATCTAAAGAAGAATCTCAACAGATAACGATCGTTTAATCATTAATAAGCTATGTTCTTAATGCTAATTTTTTCACCACCGTTGTAGCTTTGGGAAATATTGCATTTTCGCTGGTTGCCCACTTGAAATTGCTTTCTAAATGCCCCCAACAGACACACACAAGCATATGGAGAGACATGTGTGCATGGATATTTAATTTATGCACAAAAATTAATCCATAACCCAATTGGAAGGCACTCAATTAGAGCCGTATAAAGCGTAAAATGAAAATCCATTGGTGAAAGATATCGAAGAAACATGGAGCGAGAGTGGGCGAGGGGAGAAAGGCCAGTGGGCGGTGGGAGGGGTGACAATCAAGATATGTATGCATGTATGTACATACATATGTGCCAGCAGTGCCTCTGTGAGTATGTAAGCCAACAACGTTGACGCAGCACTTAACTCAACACAACTCGAAGCAATTGGCTTTGGCGATCAATGAACGCAGCGCCAAAAGAAGAAGAAGCTCCAGTGAGAGAGGTGAGGCACTGGGAAAAAATTACAGTTAGTCAGATATCATGTTTAATGATTAAATTTATATTATCAATAGTTTGTCTAATGGGAAATTTTAAATGGGAAAAATCTTGTCCAAAAGTATTTTACTTCTTGTTTAGGTTTAACACATTTTTCTCAGTGTAGTAAAGTGGAGTTCGTTTTGCTGCTGTGTTGTTTTTAGGACGATGACTCAAATACACAACATGGGGGAGGGAGCGAGGAGCAGAGTGCGTGCTTGTGCTGGTATAAGTGCGGGGAGCTTATCGGGCTGGAATGAGAGCACAACAGCGCCGCTTGTTTTCGCCTGTGGGTGAGCTTCATGTGGCATCCATCTGGCGAGAGTGTGTGCGGCGAGGTTGGAACACCCTGTAACTGCGTTCGCCACGGTTGTGGACGGCATTCCAGCACGTCTAACGCAAAAAAACACACAAACCGATCCAAACCATCGACAGGCAAACGCTTAAGATTAAAAACAAATGTTGACCGTTTCAAATGAGCCGGCACATAGCTGAGGAATAGAGGCAGAGAGAGGCAGATGGGAAACTCTCTCCCACACACCCACAACTGTCTGACACACTTACGTGACTGCGAGAGAGCTGCGCCTGCGCTTCGCTCTCAATAGTGGGGTACTATTTGAATTAAGGGGTATGATAGGTCCAAGAATCAAGTCAGAAGTTCTATTTGTCTAAAATTGTTTTAAGGCGAATGTTAATTTTAAATATAAATTCGAAATCGGTATTGCGTTTTATAAGTTATTATTGGCATCTGATAAATTCCTTAAAAAAAGTTTATAGAATTTTTAATTTATGTATTAAAATTATAGAGTTTTGAAGAAAAGTTCTAATGATTTTTAAGAAATGTCTTGTTCCTATTTTTAGTGCAGTTAATTGCTACAGGGTATACCTTGGCCGTGTACCTCCTACAGCGTCGTATCCTATGTGTTTTTATTTGAGATTTCCGTTTTACAGTTTTAAATTATCCGTTTACGAGTTTTGACATTTGACATGGCGATGGGAAGTGATTCTTATGGGCTCGCTGGCTCATTGGTTTTGTTTGTTTGTTTGTTTGGTTTTCTTCCACTTCCATTCGCATTCCCTTTCCAGTCGCGGCCCCACCGTTGTCCCCGCATCGCTGCAATGTCACGCCGATAAGGGCGCTCTCCTCCCTTTCCCGATTGTGTGCCTTTTTCTTCCGATTGCTCTCATATTTTCTTGTTTACAATGCAAAGAAATTGAGATCGTGCGGGCAGCAATCGGGGAATTAAACCATATAAGTTTTACGCAACACTTGTGGGAAGGCAAAGTCGATGCGCGCTGATAAAACCGCTGGATCCATAAATTATATGGTGCGGCTAGACAAACAGACACTTGTTAAAATTGTCACATATTTGTTTGGGGTCAGATTTTGTTATTGTCTCGTAATATCTGTTACTTGGGTTTACCCTATATCGATTTCATTATCTAAGAATTGTTATATTTAGGATTTAAAAACTAAATTAAATACACAATAAAATTCAACGGTTTTCTAGCTAGGAAACCTTAAACTGGAAATAGTCCCGAACTCAGTGTGTGGTTCTCTTTCTCTTAGTTCGATCGGAAGTGGTTCTCCTTCACTTACGTTTGTTCTACCTTTCTCTAGATCTCGGTCCCATAGCGGTACAACTTAATTTACTATCTATACCACTTCCTCACCCACACTCTCTTCTCTCTTTAAAGTCCCTCTCTCCTTTTCACTATTTTTCGCTTATCCTTTGTCCTTTTTTTGATTTCCGTTACGCTTGCGCTTGAAGCGTGCACAACATCCGCTCTTTATTTCTTCTTCCTTTCCCGCAAATCCTTCGCTTCGCCTTTGTTGTGCCTTTTACAGTTGGAATACTGGCATTGTATTCCCGACATCCTGGGAATCGCAGCTATTAACAGGTGATCCCGCTATCTGGCAAATCATTTGCGAAGGTGTGAAAATAAAATCCGAAATCCCGAGAGTTTTGGGGGTGGAATGCGATCCTTTGTTTCGATTGTACGAATTGTGGGAAATATATTTATTTCAAAAAATAAAATTGAGGTGTTTTGATTTTGATAAATCTTAAGGATTTATAAAGTTGCTCTGTTTAGAAAATTACAATTACTGAGCTCCTGACCATAGAATTATAGCTATCTAAATCATTGCATTATATCTGAATCAAAAGCGCTTCCCATGTCAGAGATTCCAAGGGGTAATATCTACATATCTAACATTAAAATTTAAAAGAGAGAAGAGCTATAGGAGCTATAATTTATAGCAATTCCACCGGTGTGATAATCTTGATCAGTGTTGCCACCTTAAAATAATCAGCTGGGGGTTCTCGGGGTTAATTTCTTAGAATTCAGAGAGATAAGCTGATCAGCCTCAGAGTTCGAAATTATAATTATCAGCTCAGTTAACAACTTAACTTTCCCTAGTTAAGACCAGCAAGGCAAGCCCAGCTCTAAATGCCGAAAATAGCAATGATATTTATTCTAGTAGCTCTAGTCGCCGTAAGTTTAGGTCCGACATATGGCGAGGAACCACTGGCTCAGGATGAGTTAATTCGTGAAAGGATTCGGTCAATGTCAATATTTTCAGATGCTAACGCCCGTAAGGTAACGGAAAAACACTATATTTTTAAAGAATATAAATCTTAAGATATGATTTGATTCATTTTCAGAATATGCAGGCTTCCTGGGCAAAGGTCAAAGAGCAAGCGGAATGGATGATGGAGCAAATAAATTCATACAATTTGAAAGTAAATAACTTACAGAAAATTCCTGCTTTATAAAAGATTGTGATAATAATTAAGTCCCAAATCTAAGGATTACAACTGCTGCTACACTGCTGAAAGTTTATATAATGGAACCCCCTTAATTTACAGATTTCTGCACACATATTTGCATTTTTTCTTCTCTCGAACAACCATTTATCCCACAATCTGTCAGGACACTTGACACATGGTCTCAAGAACACTAACCGCACAATTACGCTCCTTAAACGCTCTCGCAACAATGCAATGCCGCAAAGGAGATGGCAAAAAAAAAAAAAAAATACAAAATATAAAATCCAAGCTGAAAGGGCTATTTCGGGTATAATTTCATGTAATTGGGGACAGTTGGCAAAGAGCAGATTTGTGGTTTGCCATCCTGACCCTGGGAACAGATTTCATTGGGCATTGACAGTTGCCCCCTGTCTGCTGGTTATGCAAACTCAATTTGGGTCACTCCATGGTTCCCCCGCCCATAAAGGAAGGGTTGCTGATGGAGAGTAGGGACGGCGCTCTCTTCAAATCGTGGCAGTTCGTCAAGTGACCTGAAAGTAGGTTAGGTGGATGCTGGGCCCGATGCTGCAGCTGGGAGTTCAGGGGTGGCACAAAGGGGGGTTTATAAATCTTAATGGGAATCTGGTTGATTTTATTTTTCACCTTTTTTTCTTGGAATTTTTTTTGGTGTTGAACCTTGAATAATGGATTTAATACTTCATATAAATCACGCAAACTTTGACATGCAGACATTGCATTTCTGTGAGTAAAAAAGTGCTTTGAGCACCCCCTGCTATAGCTGGATCCCTTTTTCGGTAGCCGCCACTGCCTCGTGTCGGCCTTTTGTGCTGCATCTTGGCTTGTGCCGCCACCCTTTTCTTCATTGTGTCAGCCTGCTCCATTCAATGTCTCTGCATGCCGAGTGCCGCTCATCCGTCCGATGGAGACCCCTAAACAGAATCTTCTCCCCCCTTTTCAGAATCCATTCACTCGGGAGCCTCTGCTCATAATTGATGCTCAAATTGCTGTTGAATGGTGCAAGCCGTGTTGAGGAAGAGGCACTTGCCACAGATTTGTGTGCTGCTGCTGGGCCCGATTGCGACACGTTGGGCATTATTATTATTATCGTGTATTGTGGAGTCGGGGCTGAGGATGATGATGATGGTTTTGTGTAGCCACATCAAATTGATTTAATTAAGCCGAATTAGACAGGCGGAAGCGGGAGGAGTGAGAGAGCCTCGAAGATGCACACGTGCCAGGAAGTCATCAGCTGCCGAGGAGCAGGAAAAAAATACGTTACTTTGGCTCAACAATGCGCACATCCAACGAAGGATCCCTTCCCCATCTCTTCCAGGACCCTCAATGAGCCAGAGCAATGAGCGCTCACCATCGGGGGTTGCAGTTGCAGTTGCAGTCGTCCTGCTTGGATAATTGTTATCGGTGATCCCGAAATGAACGTTACTTTGAGCCCCTGGGCCAGGTGTTCTTTTCCTGGCACGCGCCAAAGGCTCTCCCTCTCAATTCTACCGACAACAGCTGGTTCTCTCTTCTTTTTTACGGGGTCCTGGAGGATATACGGCGAGTAATTGAAATGCCAGCTCACAGATTCTTTTTTTAGCTGATCTTTAGGGTAAGGTCGGGGCTGGTAGAGGTCTCAAATCTGTCAGAATGTGTCACTATGTTTTTGGGAAATATTTTTAAGATTTTCGATTTATATTTCGAATTTTTTGATGAAGGGAGATTTTTTATAAAAATGTCAATCTTTTATTTATATTTTTTGATGCAAACTGACTAAGGAAAGGTTAAAGAATGTCAAACTGCAAGATATGGGAAACATTTAAAGAAATATGTTTATTATTTTTGCATTTTGGAATTAGAATTATTAAATAAATGTTAGTCTATCAAGTTAAGATTATTAATTATGACATAGTCTATAAAAAATCAATTAATAATGAAGCAAGGGGTAATTTAAAGGCTAAAACTTGAATAAAATGATATATTATTCCTAAAAAAGCTAAATATTCTCTGAATTTCACAGAAAAGGTTACAACAATTCAAGAAAAAGTAAAGTTTTAATTTATTTATAAAAAATCCTTAAAATCTCCTTTGCATTTCTTGTTTATGACCCAAAATATCCTTTATTTATTTATTAACAAAAATACGTAGTTCTTCTCCGCCTAAAATGACTTAAATTCAACCCTCAGGAACAGCTCAACATTGAGTACTCAAACTAGAACCTAAATCTCACTCAAAACTCTCTCAAAACCCACTCAAAATTCACTCGAAACCCGCTCTCAACTCAAGGATCACTACATCCTTACTCAAAACCCTGGGCGTGAAATGTCTCAGCCTCGGAATTCCTGCGAACGCAGCAGCAGAGCAAAGTTCTCTTAACCATTTTCATGGTTGCCGGGCAATTATCTATTCGGGGTTTTCGATTTTCGGTACCCAGGGTTTTCTTGGCCCGAAAAACCGAACACCACCGCGCTCACTGACCACAGCAAGTGTCGCCGAAAAGGACACTCTCTCTCTCCCCGGAAGAGGAGGATCCTTGGCCACTCATAAACGCATTATGCATGGCCACCTTGGGGGGTGCACCTCGGAAGGCAGGATTCGCTGTGAATGTGCCAAAAGTGTCTATAAAACCATAACGCGTTTTCCGGGAAAAGCGGGAAAAATCAGGTAACGCCCTCGAACGGCCAACCGACTCTGACTGTGCCAGTGTTTTGACAATTTTTGCTTTCTTTGAGGGATTTTTGTAGGTGAACCATAAAGCGATTATGATTGGGAAATATTTTCTGTTTCTTTACTTTTTGAAAAGTAAAAACTAATTACGGTTGATGGTCGTAGGTTTTTGTTGAGAAATATGTGCGTTCTACATAAATAAGGCATTAATTTAACATATCGCTCAGCCAGAACGAATCGAAAGAAGTTTGCCTGAGGTCAGAATGGATCGCCTGGATCGCCTGGATCGCATGGCAACTCGTGACCAGGTGTGCGCCAAGTCGTGTGACGACGAAACCCATATATCTGCGCAGACCTTTTTCATGCATAGATTATGGGAATATATATATTTAGGAGGGAGAAATAAAACCCCACCCTAACTGGAAATCTCCTTAAAAAACGAGCAAAAGTTTGCTGCGCATGCGCAGCTCAAAGACTACGGACTACACCCCTTGGTGAGTGTTGCCTTTGTCTGAAGAAATCTCTTGCGAAATGTACAATCAGGGGGTTGCTTTAGTTCTTGGTTTCCAGTCAAAGGGGGTAGCCATGGAGGTTGCCAGGGTTCGCTGAGGCGCAACGACCTTTCCCTCTGTTCCGGGTGGGGTTTTCTTTGCCTTTGCAGCTGTTGTTTTTGCTTCAGCGAAAGATTTTCTTCAAGACACCCCGGAAAAAAAAACTCGGCCTAGGTCTTGGTTGTGTGCAACGCGTGTGAAAGTTCTGTAGTCCTGCAGTTCCCCTAGTTCCTGCCTCCTGGCCACGCTTCAGCCATTTTGTTTAAGGAACTCTCCTGGCTTTTGGGAAGGAGACTGCGCCCGATCGGGGCTGCGTCGCAAAAGGAACTCGTCCCTTTTTCTGGGTAGGGGGAATGTGGCAGAAGCGTGTGCTGAGGGGATCCAGGCTATAGAACAGGACTCTGGCCCTCACAGATTCCGCCGTCAACAAAGGAAGTTTGCCAAAGGAATTACGATTCCTGTGAAGCGAGCTAAATGTCGTAAATTGTGGATTTATTTCGAAACAGCAGGCAGGCAGGGAAATCGGCATATATATATTTTGGCATAAACTGGTATGAAAATTGGAACTGGATTGGGCACTTAAGGGGGGTTCTTGAGGCAATCATGTCCTTGCAGATTTAAGATCATTGCCAGAATGGGAAATAATGAATTTCAAATGTGTTATATTTCTTAGTTTAAGTTTTACTTATTCCATAGCCTTAAATTGTCTTATTTTTATGTTTTTAATTATGGTTTGAATAATAAAAAAATAAAGCAATAATTAATTTTTATGGAAAGCTGTATAGGAATTTGAATCTCCAAAAACGTGGAAGATTTAATTTATACTAGACGTTAGCACCTTAAAATTACTAATAATGAAAATATAGGTCACAACAAATAATAATAATAAATAAAATATATTTATACATATCTTCATATCAAAAATATTTATTTAAATCTTTAACTTACATATTTTCTATATTTTTCCCTTTATAAACCTCCAACTTCTCTCCCATTTCCCCTATAATTTCCAGACAGACCTTGAGTTGTCCCAGTTCTCTCGGTTTCCTCATTAATGTCTCTGAGTAGTTTCGGCTAAATTGTCGGCCAAGTCAATGTAAACAAATGCTGCGTCCTTGATGGGTGCGCTAATGGCTTTATAGTGCACTCCCACAACCTCTGCAGGAATGTATGTGTGAGTCTCTGAAGGATGTGGTGTCCTCGACTCAAGGTTACGTTTTATGATTTTGGCAAATTTCCAGCGAGAGAGTTCCGTGAAAGGAACTCGAAAGGATGCGATGCGCAAAGTTGACGGCACAACTGCTTGCGAGGAAGGACTGCAACTCAAAAGGATGCAAGAAAGGATAACTTTATGGACCGCTCGTAAAGGCCGGGCATTGAGCATTGGACAATATATGAGCAATGGGTGATTATTATTTGTTTTGGTCACAATAAAGACGGCGGGTGGCAAGGATAATGCAAGGATATCCTGGGCATCCTCAAGCCATTAGCAAGGCGATTAGCGGCTTGTAAGCGAAGGGCTTGGCCGAAAAACTTCCAGGAAGTGTGAAAGGTCCTTTTTTTTAGTTTCTTGCAGCACTTTTTTTAGTTTTGCGTAAAAAAAGTGCACTTCGATTTGCGTAAAAAACGTTTGCCGTTCGAGGAAATTGTGAAAAAGGCTTTCTAGATACCAGGAAGTATAGGGGTCCTTTTTCGCGTTTTCTTTGGATTTTATTTTTAGGTTTGCGTAAGAAAGTGTTGCGTAAAAAACGTTTGCCGTCGATTAGGAAAGTCAATTTGGGTTCTAGGAAAATCGGAGAAAAAGGTTATGCGGCAATGTTGGCGGAGACCCTACTGGAAATATTCTGGGAATTAAAAGAAATATTTTTTCGCATATTTTTCAATGGTTTTTTGGGTAAATTTATATAATAAAACCTTCTTTTATACTGAAACATTTTTTAAAAGACTATTTTATCTCAGAAACCTTAAGGGCATTTGCATAAATAAATACCTACATCTACTTTTGATAGTTCAGACATTTTTAGAGATATTTCCCGAATTTCCTAGACTTTTATTTTCCAGGAAAAGTCTCCCTGAGTGACAGCAGTAATCATAAAAACCTCCCGATAAGCTGACAAAATTTCTTATCAAAATACCAGGGCAATAATAAAAATACGATAATTGTAAATCTCGCCCAGAAAAAATCCTCTAAACTAATTTTCCCAGCCCCTATTCCATCCCCCAAAAAAATCAAGAAGAAAACAATAAAAAATTGAGGAATTTCTCAGCGCAAAATATTCTGTTGTTATTCCGAGGCAGCCCAAGGATCAGCCAGGATTCTCGTCCTGCTACACTAATCGTTTATTATGATCAACGAGCGCTGAATCAATAAAAACGAAACGAAACCGAAGCGCCTACTTCAGGACTTGTCATCGTCCTGTTCGCATTTCGGGTTCCCATTCGAGTTCTCGTTCTCACTGGCAACCTGTTTCACAGGGTTGGATGTCCTTTTGTGTGTGCGTTGGAGTGTTACCGTTGCTGGCCGTGAGAATTGAATGCTCCGAGGGTTGGGGCAGGACAACAGGGGTAACAGGTCCCTGCACAGGTATGCAAAAGTCAAATTTGTTTGCTATGGGAATCTGTCGAAGGTGTCTTTTGGCTTGGGAAAGTCTTTGCGAGTGCGAGTGCGGTGGGAATTCGCTCAGAGCCCCTTTTGTTCACTGAGAGAGTTTTTGATGGAAACTCGGAAATTTTGTGGGCGGTGGAAGTGGATGAGATATCAGCTCAGGGGAAGAGTTTTGGGAAGGGGTTTTGTTAAGAAGAGGTTCCTAAGGTAGAGGAAATATTGGGTTAATTTTGAGGGATATAAAAATGTAAAGAATATGCCAATTGAATTTTAAACAAATCTAGAAAGCATTTCTTTATTCAATTTGAGTAAATATTAAACTAAAATATTCATAAAAAAAATTTCTAAGATGGTATTAATATATTATAGTATTTTTTTTGACGATCTGTAAGAAAAAAATATATATATATTAAACTGAACATTAAAATATACGTTCTGAATAATATTTTCTACATTAATTCGTCATTAATTTTTAATCGCTTTTTGATTTTCGAATTTTCCTGGAATAAATTACAAAAATATTTATTTACAATTAACAACAAATTTATTAAAGACTAAAATACCATTAAAAACCATTTTATTTATATTTAAATTAGTGTGTCAAGTTCCAATTCGTAAGAAAACCTCTTTAAAGACTGCTAGAAGCTTCCTTTAATTATAATTAAACTCTTATAAGTAACTTAATTTAAGGAAGAGCGGGTATAAATTTCTTGCCAGACCTCCGTACCCATATTCTAATTCAATTTCGTTTTCACAAGAAAGTAGTTCCGATTTCTGCTAATTTCCTGTTCCCGCCCCCGGGACGTCGCTTTGAGACAATTTCACACAAACTCAGTGCACTTCCTTCCGGTGTGCGGAACTGGCTGCCGCTGCTGGCTGTCTGGGAAGAAGAAGTATAAAAAGGAACCCAAGAAAGGATACAGACAATAAATAGAAATCTAAATTGCAAAATATGGGCCACGGCACGGCCTGTGGGAACCAATTTGATGAGGGCCCACCCTCGCATCGATAAGATCGCCGAACGAAGGAGGTGCTGAGAAAATCTGGTTTGTTGTGGCAGCAACAGAGTTTCGGCCTTTGTTCTCGTTCTCCTGGGATTCGGGAACAGGTTAGCAGGTATTTAGCCCAGGGATCAGTCAGGATTACGTCGAAAGGAGGGGTTCTCCTAGCTCTCAAGTGGGTGGCCAGTCTGAAATCCATTTGGAGTAAACTGGAGCATGTTCGCTGTTCCATAAATCACAGACGTACTCGTCCTCCTTTGATTTCATTTGCATTCCAGCAGACACATTAGTCGAGCAATTAAGCAAAGGACTCTGGGAAAAGGATAATGAATAAGTGAGAGAGAGGAGAACTCAAGAACTAATGGAATAAAAATAAAATGGTAATTTGATACGCGCACACTTATGGCGAGCGTTTCTCAAGGACTCGCAGGTAGTCCTGGCAGGACACGTCCTTTGTGTGAGCGCACATTGGCGCATCGAATCGCAATGCAAGCAAACAGAGACCGAGAGCCTAGAGATCCTTGGCCCCGAAGATCGATCGTTATCCTTCGAAGGAGCGTTAATTAGATTTGCACCGAGCGGTCCCGATCAAAGCCGATCCTCGACTCTCAGTGGTCAGTGGAAACTCGGAAAAATCTCGGATAGACACCTGTGGGAAAGGACCCCACGCAGCCAGGACATCGTGCACTTGCTCAGATCTCACCAGGTCTCCGCAGGACGTTCCATTGACTGACCATTCCCCTCGTCCCTACTCCGTCTCATTTCCCATTGTTATTCGCAGTTCCTTTTATTAATTTGAAGTGCCCGCACTTCATGCAACTGTTGCGCTTGGCTTCATTTCTTCCTTCCGGAAGGATGCCTCCTCCTTCGTCTTTCGTCCTCGGTTTCCCATTCCCATTGTGCTGGCCTGGGCACTTCCTGTGGGTCAGGCTGGGCTCCCGTGGCCAAAACAATCTATTGTCAATTAATTGTGCTGGTCAAGCAGAAGGTCTGGGAAGAGGAAGTGGCCGGTAATGCCGGCCAGGTAATCATTAAAGGAGAAAAGGATATTAATATGCTGGTACCATACATCATTTGATGGTGGCTACATATGGCTGCGGCAAGGATTATTGTCATTTTTGTATTTATTATACATTTTATTCGTATTTTAAGCCATGTTTCGTGTTTTTAAACCTAAATCCTGACAAACAGGTTAAAAGAGGATTATATTACATATATAATATTGATTGACCATTTTCATTTTAAATGTAAAAACCAAAATTAAAATATTCTGAAACGAAGTATACTAATTTTTGATACAATTTTAATTTTTAAAGGTATTATTTTATTCTTTTGTAAGAAAACTCAGCTTATGTGTACATGTCTAAGGTATTAAGGTAAGCTGAGTTTTCTTAGAAAACTATATTTAATATGGTACTAAATATAAAAAAGTTTTTTGAAAATAATTTTTTTTAATTATGTTCGTACTTACATTTTTATTCATTTAGCAAAATAATATTTACAAAAATTCATTTTGTCGCCATCTAGCTTTTATTGGCAGCAATGAGTGTTTAAATGCATAGTTCTGTACATCGGATCTAGGTGTCGCCACTTGACATGCAAAATGCAGCTTCTTACTTTGACCGTGTAACTTATCGTGTAGAGTGTATGTAAAATTTATATAACTGCATGAAGGTCCGTGTATAACGATAATTTCTTGGAGTATCCAACCCATGTTGCTCTATAAAGGCTTTATAATGTGGATCCAGTTTGGCATCGAAATCGTTTTGAAGTAAAAAAAAAAAAATAAAAAAGCAGATATCGGTTAATGAGACCCTTTCTTTACAGGTCGTAAGTATGTAAAATTAATGGCAACAATTTCTTAAAGCGTGAGTAACAGATTTTTAAAAATATTTTTTAATTGTTTATAATTTAGAAGTTTTTGTGAAATCTCTACTTAGAAGAATATTTTTTCTACTGTAAGAAATAAAAAGGGGAGTTGTAAATTTTATATAGAAAACATCCTAGCAAAGGACCCCATCCAAATCAGCAATAATTCTTTGCATAAAAAGACAAAATAATTATTCGTATTATTATTATTTCTTATTTATTATTTATTTAAACCTAATTTTATTATTCTAGTAGAATTAATTTCCTCAACTTAAAATTTAGGCCATATCTTATTTATTATTATTTTAATATGCCTAACTTATAATGTTTCTCTTTGTACAAAACCCCCTCACTTACATGGACTTAGTTAGAGCTTCAATAAATTGCGGACTCCAAATGGTCGCACATATTTTCATTCCCCCCTTTCTCGCCAGAGGTGTGTAAGGGCAGCAGGCCCTCACATGTGTCATCATCCCGCTGCGCAAAAAGAAGTCCTGCAACTGTCGCTTTTTTGCGGTGAACCTCCCAGGTCTCTCACCTCCAGGTCCTAGATTCCCCCCTCTTTCCGCTTATATATTTTTTATTTTGTGCCAGAAGGTCTTTGCTGTGCTCCTTCGAAATTCATTTTAATTCGTTTTTATTTCTTTTTAATTTTTATTACATTTTCGTATATTAGCTTTGACTTTGCTTTAGTTGTATCCACTTTGAATTATTTGCTGTTTGTTTTCCCCCGGAAAAACCGGGTGGGGTGAAAAATAAAAAAGAAAATAGAAAACAGCATCAGTTTTTGTAATTTTTTTTTTTTCAGCAGCAGCATTGTTCTGCGGACTTTTGGGGCGGGGGATTTTGGGAGTTGGAAGGATACGTATACGTCTAGGACCTGGCTCCGGGTCCCGGGTTTTTGTAGTTATTGTCCAACGTGGACTGTTTACGCCGAATGCGCTGCGCCACGACGCGATCCGCGGAGTAGGAAATTAAAAATGGCGAAATAAAGTTAAATTTTTTATGGCTTGTGCAAATAAGTCACAGTCCTGTTCGGCGGAGAATGTCCGGAGTCCGGTCCGGTGGCTCCAATCGGCCGGATGCCCTGCCCGGCTTAAGGAAAGTACTGGGGGATTGGCAGGGAAATAATAGGGAGATTTATTGATAGAAAAATTATATTTTTATGTTTTTATTTTGATTGTAATGTATAATAATAGGGAGATTTACTTTGATTCCGAACAGTTTACTTATAAGCCAAATTTTCTACATGCTTTTTACATGAAACACATGACCTCTAGTGATGGGAGAAATTATCGATATCAATCGATTAACAGAAATGTTATGGGTGTATGTTTCTAAACAGTTTAAAGCAACCCTGAAGAATTGTGTTTAATTTTAGCTCAAATTAAATGTTTTTGCTTTTATAAGTACCTTTTTCTTTATTTTCGCATTATATCAAACATTTTATGGTATTAATTTTTATCAATTTATTTTTTTGTATTATTATTTTCTTTATTTTCTGACTATTAACCTCTCTTCCCAGCTAATATACCTCTTGGTGCAGCTCATCGCTTGTTAAGCAAGAAAATAATATTAGCATTAAGCGTTTGTCTCTGCGCCTCTGACAGACACGGCGGCGGCGGCGCCATCCCGGTGTCGTCCCTCCTGTTTCTTTCTATTTTTTTCTGATATTTATTTTACAAAATGGGCGACAAACTTGCTTCATTTTTTTCCTGCTGCTTTTCTCGCTTATCCCTGGACTTGTAGTTTGTGTGTGCTTCCAGGTTTTTACTCATATGGAGCACATCCAATTAAGCAGCTCTGGGAAGTGGTCTAAAAAATGAGCTTACGTGGGTGTGGCATTTCGGCGGCTCGGCGGCTTGGCTGGTGCGAAATTGTTGGCTTTAAAGAGATCTCGGGGAATTGGAATTAATGACTGTATGAAAGGTTTATAGGTGCCATAAAGTAGTCTCAGGAAAATAAAGTAATTATGGCGGAAATAATGGATGAATTTAGGAAGCATTTTTAGTAAGGAAATTAGAGGGAGATAAGGTTCTATGAGGAGGTTTTTTTAGGATGAAATATAGAAAACTTATTAAGAAAATTTGTGTTAAAGTTTAGAATGATTATTATTTAAGGTTTTTATTGGAAATCTTAAAATTTTTTAACTTCTTCTATAACTTTAGATTTTAATAAGGGATTTCTGAGGCTTGCTTACTATATTAATTCTCAAATATCTCAAATATCTTTAGAATTTTAATCTTCTGAATCACATTATATAACAAAGTGATCTTGTTAAGACCTATCCCAACTGGTAGCTCTTGTAGTTCTCTTTATGGTCACATTTCCACTCCTACATAACATAATTTAGAGTGTTCCACATTTCTAAAACCAGTTTTTGATTGACACACTTGCACTTTCTTTCAATTAGCCGCCAAAAAAACAAAAGACGCTCGTGCGCCGGCTGATTTATTTTTTATTTTTAACTCTATTTTCGGCGGTAACAATTTTGGGATTTCTTCTTCGAGAGACCCTAATTAACTGGTATTTAAGAAGGCAGGAACAGGGCGTGGGCGTGGGCGAGGTGTTGAGAGTTCGGTTCATGTTGATGTAGGCAGATCGCGTGATGGCTCTCATTTCAGCGGCTGCACCATTCTTAAGGGGCTGTCAGCGGCGGAGCGAGTTCAGTTCCGCCTTAGACCTCGCCGAGATCGCGATCATGTGGTTCCTCATGCTGGTGTCGTACCTTCAAGTGTTTTCGAGACCAACGATGGCTCTTTTCGAGCAGTGTAACCACCAGGTGAAGCTGCAGTCGGGCCAGAAGCTGCTTATTAACTCGCCCTATTACCCGGCTCTGTATCCTGTTGGGACATCCTGTCGCTACGCAGTGGAGGCTCCTAAAGATCAGGTGCTGCAATTCAAGTGCGAACTTCAACTGCAAACGGTGAGAAAGTCGGAGGATAGTGAAAACAGTGATGCCAATTTGTGAGATTTTACAAAGGAAATTTTAAACATAATTAAATGGGTTAAAAATTTAAAAAATGAGTGAAATTTATACAAGGTTTTGACAGTCAAAAAGGTTTTATAAAAACCTGGATAGCTATTTCAACTAATTTAACTTATTTTTTGTTTAACAATTTTAATTATAATGTATATGTTAGGTTTTTCCTGTTAAAAAAGCGAATTTAAATACCATAAACTCATTTTCTATAAAAAATTAATATAAATTACAAAGTTTGAGGTGTTTTTCAACAATTTAGGATATTTTCTGTGTTTTATAGAAATATATGATTGCTTTAAAGCTCATTAACCTTGGCACAATTAAGTAACAAAACTTATATAAGAATAGATGCTTGAATATATGGTTTTTCTTAAGCACAATAATATTTAATAATATACAAAATTCTAGTAAGATTTTTAACAAAGTTTTAAATACTTCCTTTTGCCTTAAAATATACTCAAGAATTTCGTAAATTTTTTAAAAGAACTCCAAGTGGCATCACTGTTCTCTAGGTTCCATCAATGGCATTTTCTACAGCTTGTTGTTCATTCGCAGCTTGCTACGGACTTGAAATGCCGCACGGAGGTGTTTCACTTCAATTCCGAAGGCGACGAGGTGTTAACAAGTTCCGAATACTTTTGCGGCAGCGGAAAATTCGAGCGCAAAAGTTTTCTCAATCGTGCCGTGATTTCCTACATTTCCAACGGACGCCCAGAGCAGCCACCCAACGTCAAGCTGAAGGATAAGCTCTCGGGAGTATCGACAGTTACCTCAACTACTGAGGCGCCACAAGGTGTTTCCATAGAAGAGCAAGATGAGGAGGAGGAACAGGAAGAGAACGAGGCGTCAGAGGACCCCGAGGACGACCTCGGTGACGAGGTGCTGCACGTTTTGCAGGATGTGGGCGTCAGCGATGCCCTGGCCTATGTGGCCTCCCTGCTCTACGACGACGAGGAGGCCAGGAAGTCCAGCTCTGCCATTTACTTGGAGCATCTGCCAAGTCGCAGCAGTTCAAAGACTTCCGCAAAACGTGCCCGAATTGTGTCGAACTATCCAGTGGTTCCTGCTGTCCCTTATACCGGTGGCGGACGCTTCACCTGCCTGGTGGAGGCCATACAGCCCACGTGCCGCTGCGGCTGGAGTCGTTTCCCTCTGCCCCGGATAGCCAGTCCCAACAACGAGGAGGCGGCCCTGCACGAGTTTCCAGCAATGGCTGGGGTGCTGACCAAGAAGCAGGGAAAGGTGTTCTGTGGCGCAGCGATCAGTAAGTTTATTTAGGGGTATTTTTTATAGAAAATATAATTTAAATAATATTTATATAAAATCCCCAGTTCATCATCACTATTTGCTCTCAGCGGCCCACTGTTTCCTAGGTCCTGAGAGCAGTAGCGCCGCCCAGCTGCGCGTGGTTGTGGGAGAGCACGATCTGGCCAGTTCCTTTGAGACCTTTGCCACCAGGAGATACGATCTAGATGCCCTGATCCTCCATGAGCAGTTCAGCCAGGCCAACGGGCAACCTCGTAACGACATTGCCCTGCTAAGGACACGATCATCGATCGCTTGGAGCCTGAATGTGGGTCCTGCCTGCCTGCCACTCCAACCAGCGGAAAATGGAAGGAAACTACCCCTTCCTGGTCACCAGGTGGTAGCCGCTGGCTGGGGCACCACTTCCTATGGCGGTCCTCAGACCACCCGCCTGCTGAAGACCACCCTGGATGTGATCGATGGCCAGCAGTGCCGCCAAACTCTGGCCACCAGTTCAGCAGGAGTGCCGCCGCCGCACACCTTCTGCACTTATACCCCCGGACGGGACACGTGCCAGTATGACTCTGGAGGAGCTCTCTACGAGCGGATCCATGGACGCCTGGTGGCCGTGGGCATCGTTAGCTTCGGCCAGGCCTGCGCCACCCAGCTGCCGTCGGTCAATACGCGGGTTGCCTCGTTCATCAAGTGGATACGCTCCAAAAGCCCCGAGGTGGCCTATTGTCCGGGCCGAACATGAGTCCGTGGGAAACTACTCTGATTTATGTATTTATTTTTGGTGCTAAGAAAGTTTTCCCCTGAAAAACAATGGAAAAACTCGTTTTGATTTACGGGAAATATCGTTTGGGTTTCAAGGATATCTTAAATAATATATCAGGAAGTAGAGCTGGGCAGGCATTGTGGTTTTAAAGCCGCTGAGATTTTTTATAAGGAATTTATGGATTGAGAAATAATTTGTTGTTTTAAAATATATTTTATCGGTTAAGGAAAAGTTATTGATGCTCTGGAGACTTGAAAACAATATAAATTTATGTAAGGGAATTTTCAAGAATACATTTTTAGAGATTAAAATAAGAGGAATTCCTTTAAATAATAATTCTTGGCCTTAAAAGTTCTTACACTTTCATGGACAGTTTTTGGGATTGTAAGGTATATATTTGTATTTTTATAGTTTCAATATTTCCCTTCTCTTCCCAACCTCCCTATGACATTTTTTCGATTTTTCCCCGAATTGAGTTAGGTATCCTCCAAGCCTCGATGTCCCTCCCCTCTCTATATATCAGGTTATCGAGCCCACTTGCCACCTGTAAGTGGGTGTCAAGTTTGTCGCTTTGCCTGAACGCGCTTGGCGTCACCCACACATATCATCATCGCCACCAGATAGACCAGGAGAACCAGGAACCAGATGAGCCACCACTCGGCTGTCAATCATGCGAACGTATTGGAACGCCTGGCTGGAGCTCTATGCCTCGCCCCAGGCTGAGGCATTGCAATTAAGCGCAAATGTCAACTAATTAACCTCAGCCAGGGGTGGCAATTGCCGGCGACCTATAACCCCTCAAACGGAACCGGGAAAAAACCTGTCGATAAAAATTCTTTTCAGGTTTATTTCTGGTTTTATTTGTACATCATTCCTTTTCAGATAAATAATTAAACGTTTCGCATAACAGATGAAGCTCGCTTTTAGGCGGCTTACAGGGAGTGCGGATCTAGTCTGGTGTCTGGATCTTTATATCCTGGGTTTTAGAAGGGTTTAAGGGTATAAGGGTTTTTTTTTAATATTTGCTGATAATATATAGAGAAGGTTAAAAGGGGCTTGCAGGTAAAATATCTCGCTTAAAATGCGATCAAAGAAAATTATGGGTTAGATCATCAAGGAAACATTATTTAAGCTATTCTAAGGGAATAGAAAATATTGTAAAAAATATAATTTTAATATCTAGATCTTCCTGGGACTCAATTAATTTAATTTAAATATTGAAATATATTTTACAGTCCAAGGAAATATCTTTTCGATTTATTATAATAATAAAAAGACAGAGAAACCATTTTCTTTCCCTTTTACGAACTTAGTCCTGGGTATCCCATAGTCCCCACCCTTAACCCTTCTTAATATATTTTTTATTCCCATTTCTGGGCGAAGGGCCTGTGTTTTTTGTGTAACCTGGCACTGGCGTTGCACTTTTTCAATGCTCCAGCTCCACCTCCCCTACCTTCTCGGGGGCTTTTATGCGCCGTTCACATATCTGTCTAGCTAAGCTCGCTCGCCTGCATTTCGCAGTTGTTGCAATGTATTGGCCGCCTCTGTTTGTTTTGCAGTTTCGGCTGCTGGCTGCTGGCTGCCTTCCTTGCAAGCCGCCTGTTGTTCAATTTCCGTAAAACGCGGCCAGAACAGAGCGGGCCAACGTCAACTGCAGTCGGGCATCAAGTGTTCGCCTGGGATTGGCGGCTCCACATAGAAATGGAGCGGCGATGGTGGTGGTGGCGGTGTTGCGTGGAGGGGTGGCGGCATTAGGGGGCATGTTGTGCTAAGGGGATGGCCGCCGTACTCTGGTGGCACTAATTGAAAAGCAGCAGCCACTAACAGCAGTCGTCGCTAAAGGGCTGTCGAGGGGGTTGGGGATTGCACTATGTAGTGGGGAGTTACAGTAAAACATGAAGTAACTTTGATTAAACCGGAAATAGGGATAGAACCTTTTTATATTCCAGAAATTAAATCGTTATCACAGATAGCTACGGCTTTTAAATACACCCATAACTCGCTATACGGCCATTTTTAAATGGCATTTCGCTATAACGGCCTTCTTCTATTTGTGCATAGTTCTATTTACAACCTAAAATGTTTCTCTACAAGGCATAAACTTTTTTTAGAAGTCGATATATCTGCAGAATAATTTATTCATTATACGGTTTTTCGCTTAACCGCCAAGCTATGAATTTATTAAGGCCATAAAGCAAGGAATCTCTAGGATTAAATTATAAAATTGAAAAATAAATTAATAAATGTAAAAATCTTGTTAAGGGATGTCACAAAAGTTTCTTGGAACTTTAAAGCTTTTGAAAAACTGTCTAAAAGTATGCTTTAAAATAAGTTAAGGCTGAAATTCTCAGGAAATAACTTATTCTTGAAAATTGTAGCATACTTTTGGCTAGAATTTTAATTGATTTATAATCTCTAAATGTTTAAAACACATATTTATAGTAATTCAATAAAAAATCTATATTTTTATTATATATATTTTATATTTTCTTTGCAATTTTTCCCCTTGAACCTCCACTCGGTTATCCACTGTACGAAGAAAGCCAATCCGACCAACATTTTGTATTCCTTCCGTTCTTTTTTTCTGGCAATTTCCTTTGCATACTTTTGTGCTGCATTTGATTACAAAATGGCGGCTCTGCAGCTCCTCCTGCAGGCTCCCGGCTGCAACAGGAGCGGCGGAGCTGTTGCAGTCGTAATGCAGCCTAAACATTGCGTTTAGTTTTCGTTTTGCAATCGGAGCAGGACTTTGACTATTCATTAGCGTGTGTGTATGTGTGTGTGTGTATCTGTGCAGGGCAGGATGAGAGCCCGAAAAAACTCTAACAAGCTCAAAAAGCAATTTGCGAGGAGCCGTCTAAAAAATTGGCAAAAATATCGACGTGCCGGCTCATGCAATTGACGTTTTGCGGGTGCGGATGGGGTGCCGGCAGCGGCAGCGGCGCGTTGTAGGGATTTTCGGGGACTAGGGATTGTGGGGCCTGTTACATAAAACCACGCGTTGCACAAAAGCCGCCAAATCGTCGTCGTTCACAAAGCCCCAGCAATGAAAATACAAAATGGCCGACCCATATATGTAAGCAAGAGCCAAGTTGTTCCACTAAACTATTTCGCTTTTGTAGGTTTTTGGGAGAAGTAGAAGTCTTTATTATAATTATTTAAGAGGTCTAGCTCTTAAGATATAGAAATCAAACAAAGCTTCAAAGAATATATCGAAGAAATTGGCTTGGAAAACGAATTCCAGAACCACACAACAAATATTTGGCTAACCCTAAAAGTAAATTCGTTTTGTGGTCAGAAATTAGTAAGCCTGTTCTTTTTTTTTCGTGGTCCATGTACACATGACCAGGCCAATTAAATCCATGGACAACAGGAAAATTCAATATTGAAAAATACTGTATTTCTAGATTTAAAATCTTAATTAAAAAGTATAAAGAAAATTGAGTTTAGATAAATGAAATATTAATGGTTAAATAATAATTATTAGTGCAAGGTTAGATATTAAGAAACTCTTTTTAAAACTCTTTTAACAACGATATTTAAATTCCATTTTCTAATATTCCCAACCTTCAAAATCCCTTTTTAAGAAAATTTTCCATAGCAGGCTGTTAGAATATAATCCAAACACAACTCACACGTTCCAGCACCTTTTTGGCTTTTAAGCAAATTTTTTTCTAAAAATAGTTACCAAACCATTCATTTTTTCCTAAAAATAGTCCAGAATGCTTCTGTGTCGTTCCCTTGCTGGGTTGGTGCCTCGAGCTCGGAGTTTTCATCAGAGGCGTACCCGCAGACCCTTTCCTGTGGTGCCCGAGAGAAGGATGAACGTGCCGTCGGATACAACCAAGCCGCCGCGTATCCTGGTCAAGAGCTACTGGGCCCTCCAAAAAATAGAATCCGATGAAATGAGGGATCGGAAAGATTATCCAACGGATCAGAGGGATGACTCTTTGTCAAAATGAAACAGTTCAAGCAAAATACTTTACTTTCGGCGTCGTGCTTACCATAAACAACTTAAAATCAAAGTATTTCTCAGAGATCCGATAAAGAAATTCACAAGAATAAATATATTTTAATATGCAATATTAAATTGAGTCACTTTTTTTTAGAATTTTCCAAAAGAAAAATGCGAAGCAGCATAAAAGGAACTCTATCGTTAGATATTGCTTAAACATTGCAGGCATAATCTCTCTCTCGCCCTCTCTTCCATGCTTTGCCTGCAACGTACAAGCCGTAGCTAGCGATAGAGGTTTTTGAGCTGTGAAAAAAATACTTATTTCTTTATAAATAGTACAAATTTAAGTTCTTCGCTTCGGTCTTTGCTTTTAATATCATTATTTTTAGCTAAAAATGTCAGTTACTTTGTAAATACTAGGCCGACTGAACACATTCCCACTACGACTACATTATGAGCAGCTCGTCGTTATACTTTCGTCGGATGATCTAAATTTAAGAGTATTCTCTAAGCACCGCGAAATGTTCCTAAGTCGGTCCCTGCTTGGCAGCTCCCTTCTCAAGGCGCAGCAGCGTCGGATGTCGGACCAGAGACTCCCGAACCAGCGGAGGGCAGTTCCCGTGGAAGTGCAGGAGCGTAATTCCACGACAACTGACCTGAAGAGACCGCCCTTTTTGCTGGTCAAGAGTTTCTGCAATCTGCGTCACAGGGACACCAACTACGGCGAGGATGTGTCGCGCGTAACGGACGAGCTAAGTTTCCAGCCACACCGAACCATCTTCATCGAGATCCTTCAGTTGCCGCAGCAGCGTCAGCTCGGAACGGACAGTTATGCCGAGATAATGCTGAGAGAAACGGCACTTCCGGATACGAATCCGGAACCGGTTCCGGCTCCGGAATCGTGAGAATGTTTCTGTGTGTGTGGAGTAGACAATTTTAATTGAATAAACTGTTGTTTTTTATTAAATGAGTTTTTTTTTAATAAATTTTTATACCCTGTACTCATAGGGTACAAGGGTATTAAAAGTTAGTGCCAATCGAGAATGTATGTAACAGGCAGAAGGAGGCATCTCCGAGCCCATAAAGTATATATATTCTTGATCAGCATCACCAGCCGAGTCGATTTAGCCATGTCCGTCTGTCCGTCTGTCCGTTTGTCCGTCCGTCCGTGTGAAACAACAGATCTCAGAGACTATAAGAGCTAGAGTTACCAAATTTGGTGACAACATTGGAATCTGTTGCACGCAGATCAAGTTTGTTTTAAAATTTGGCCACGCCCACTTCTGCCCCCGAAAAAAATAAAAAAAGGTATATTAGCTATAGGCGTGATTTTCGACTTAAAGTAAATAGATAGACTTAATAAGAAGTCGATTGCGGACGTGCTTTGCAAATTTGAGTAAAATCGGATGATAAACATGGAAGTTATTTAACAATTAATGCTTTCATGCTCCCTCGCTCTATCGCACTGCTTAGGAATAATTTCGCGTGTCTGAGCACTTAGCTTTTGGGTGGCAGTAGCGAAAAAAAATGTTGCGTGCTTTCGAGCGCAGTATTAATTCGTAATGCAGCTGCGTACAGCTGCAGAATTAGTCTTTTTTGAACGTTGGTCAATATGTTTTAAGCAACATTTGACTTTATTTGTCAACTTTTTGTTTTTTCCATGTCCGTGTGCTATTTAATTTCACGGGCAATACTTTGGGTACCGGGTATCTCACAGTCGGTCACTCGACTGTAGCTTTCTCACTTGTTTAACTTATGATATGAAAATTATATAAAGATAAAAAAGAAATATAGGTAAATGAATAATATGTAGAAAAGATAAGAATTAATCAATTTATTAGTGGGTGTGCTATCTCTTTCTCGCTTCCTCTACAACGCTTTGCCTACCATGTACAAGCAAAGCAACAACATCAGTTTATAACAAGAGTTTGTTTTAAGCTACACTCTAAGAAAGCTCTTCGTTAAGAATTGATCAGGATCACATAAATGTAAGAGGAAGCCTTATTTATTTCTCGCGTTGTCTTCAACGCTTTGCCTGCAATGTACAAGCAAAGCAGGAACAACAGCTTATTAGTTCCACTCAATACGAGGGAGTTTTCGTAGCTTTTAACTCCGATTAAAATATTTTTTCACCAAAAACAAATCCCCCTTAAATTTTGGTAAAAATAACAGATTTATTATTTTGATGTGAAAATGATTTGGAAATTTAAACGCATGCCTGCGGCCGATCCGTGACTCTGGCCGCAGGTCATTCTGGAGGCAGTCGCTTGATCAATGGATTCCGAGAGTTGGGTTGTATGGCAAGGAGCAGGTTCCCTCAGGTTCGTTTCGGTTCAGTTCGGTTCTGTTCGTCTCGATTTGGTTACTGGATTCTTGCGTCTTGGGGATGGGGCACTTCATGGGGGTATTGCAGGGGAGAGCAGCCGCGGCAGGCCGTCCTTAAATATCATAGATCCCATAGACCATCCGCCGGCGGAAATCCGCCCAGCGGTAGCGGGGATTGCGGATGCGGATGGTCTGGACGTTGCCGGGCTGCTGCTGCTTCTCCTGGTGTTTCTTGAAGTTCTCCACATAGCAACGCGGAGCATGATGGTACTCCGGATTGTTCTCGCCCTGCTTGCGCGAGAGGGACTCGTTGACCTTCCGGAACTCCTCCTCGCCCAGAATGCGGCGTGCTGAGTAGGCGCACCTGCCGGCCAGTTGGATCGATCCCTGTTGGCGGATCGCCAACTGGACGCACTGTGTCATGCTCTGCCTGGTCGTTAGCATCTCGGAGCTCGATGGGATCAAGGCTGGGGGATTACTGGATTTGGTTACACTTTCGCTGGACGGGGGCTATGTCCGAATTTGGTGGGCCAACTGTTCGATGGCAATGCAATGCGGTAATGCGGCGATTACCTGGCTTTAAAAAGAGGCCGAAAGGAAAAATATATGTGAATTTATGGCTATTGCTCTATTGCTTACGCGTGACATATGTAAGGCAGGTCGAGAAACTGAGTAGGGTTAAGGGGCGACATCGGGGACATGGCCTGCTCGGGATATAAATTTAAAAAAATAATAAAAAAAATTAAATTAAGTAAATAAAATAATTTAGCTTAAAGGTAACAAGAGTAACAGATATTAAGAGTCCTTTTAATGCCTTTTAACCATCTAAGCCGCATCTCCTCCACCCATTATCATTCCGCACACACTCGAGACTAAAGCACAAAGCACAAAACATAATTAAACAATTAAAATGCCTTTTGGCACTCGTCCTTACTTAGCCCAATTCGCTCAGCGCTCGGCGCACATCAAAGCCAGAACGAGTCCTGCGCCTAATTACGCCGCCAAGTGCAGTGGATGGAAGGGCGAAAATGCAAAAATATGCTAGCAACAAGGCAATAAAAAATACATCAAAATTAACTGGCAACAATGAGAGCGAGTGGCGAAATCACAGCATTTGGCGGGGCAAGTAAATTGTGCAACTTTGAAGCGAGGAACAGGATTTGCAACGCCGGGGAACAGAGAAAGAAATGTGTGTACAGAAAAAATGAACAAAGAATGCGTTTATTTTAAGAAATAATAATTTTACAAGAATCTTTTGAATTTATGAAATAATACTTAGAAAATTTATTTTTTTATTTATTATATATTTTATTGGAAAATAATGTCTTTAATTAATGAAATAACGTATAAATATTATTATATACTTGTTACCAAAACCAAAGGTGTTTTAATTTAAAGAGTATTCTTTTTATAAAGCTGTAAAAGTGAATTATAAATATAATAAAATAAGGATATAAGTTAAAGAAACAAAATAATAATAATAGTACTTTTTTCGATATTTTTTCTATGCAAATAAATTAGAATAAATTTACAACTATAAATATTTTTTCTAAATAAAATTGCCTAAATCGTGTAAACAGAATATTAAAATTTGTGTTTATTAATTCATTAAAATATTTACAAAATAAATTGCACTTAAGTTTGTAATTTTTACAATCGATTAATTGCCAAATGCATTTGCCTTTTGCATAAAACATTATCCTTGGTGGATATTAATAACAAAGTAAGGCTTTTTCTCTCCGTGCCGGCTAGTAGGACAGTGCTTTGCATGAGAAGTGCCAGGACCCTCGGCAGTCTAGTCCTGGCTTGTAATCCTTGCTCTGCTCTGCATTTTTTTTGCCTGCAACCCATTGTCCATTGATTTTTTCTATATTATAAAATTTATGCTGCCCCGCTCTGCTTTGTTGCACTCCTGCTTTCGCCTCCCGCCTCCCCTCGTGCCGTGCACTTCATTTTCCGCCTTTGCTTTTTATGTATTTTTTGTTATATATTTTTTTATTTTTTGCATTTTCCAAGCGCTTTTGAGCTTTTGTTGTCGAGTGCGCGCCAGTGCCACCCGAGAGCCAAAAGAAAAGGGCTTGACAATAAAAATTATGAAGCATATTACTTGAGTGCACTTGGGTCGCTCTCTCCATTCTTTCCTTTTGCCACTTTTTCATCCTGCGCCCTCGTGTTTTTATTTAGCCAGCGTCCAAAGGAGGATGCGAAGGATATGCCAAAGTATGTCGTCGCTAGTTTTTGGAGAGCAAACTTGCGTGTTAAGTAGCAAAAAGGGTTAAGAATACTTGGGATAATAATAAACGGGTCTAGGAGAGTGAAGTAAAGGAAGAGGAAGTTAGAAGAAGGTAGCTAGCCTATAGAAGTTTTGAAATATAATAGCAATACATTCTTAAATAAATAAAATAAAGTAATATTTAATCTCTGTATTTATTTGAGGCATGATTGAGTTTATTAAATTAATTATTCTGCATTAATTTCTTATATAATAAGTTGCAAAGTAAAAATTTCTTTGGTTAAGATTGGCTTCCCCTTAAAATCCTTTAATTGAAAAACCAAGCCTATCCAAGGGGAATTTTACACTGCAAGACACGATTTTTCTTTCAATAAATTTAGGACCGTGTCCTGGTCTTTCCTAGTAAATCCTGTAAGTTATCCTCCTGCGAAACTCCGCCCATCGATGCATGTCGGAATAAAAGTTGTTCTCCCTTTTGGAAAACTGTCGAATGGGTTCCTTGCCTCTGAGCCTCTCTTTGGGATGATTTTGCAGTTCCAGCTTTTGTGGCAGCTCACTCCCTTTGTAGTAGACTATGGGAAAGGTGCGACGCTTCTCCGGATGGACATAGACCGCGGTCTCCTGGCAGAACTTTGGGCGCGTTGCAAAGCCTTGGGCCAACCTCAGCCCTTTGCCCATAAAGCCGTTCAGAAGGCGGCTCATTTTTGGGTCTAAGATAAATGGAGGAATTTGGAATTTTTCGGGAGGAACCAAATATTTGATGGTAATTGTTAATGATTGCAGAGGGTAAGGTGACTATGATTTATGTGTTTATAAACCAATATGGATTTGTTGTATTTTCTAGAGGGAAATATTATATATAAAATAATATATATATATATATATAAATATTGTCCAGATATTTTGTATAGCTTCTTCTTAAGAAATTGTATTCTTTTGCCAATATTTTCTACAAAAAAGTAGTTTTAAATTAAAATTTTATTCTATAAATATTTTTTTATATGATCTAATTAGAGATATTACAAGAAAATTATTATAAACCTTTCCAAGAATACCAAAAATATCTTTCAGGAAATTTTATGTTATCAACTACGTTAAAAGCTATTTGTTTAATAAATTTAGACCATTATTTGTATTATTTATTATTATACCCGGTACCCATAGGGTACAAGGGTATTATAAGTTAGTGCCAATCGAGAATGTATGTAACAGGCAGATGGAGGCATCTCCGACCCCATAAAGTATATATATTCTTGATCAGCATCACCAGCCGAGTCGATTTAGCCATGTCCGTCTGTCCGTCTGTCCGTCCGTCCGTCTGAAACAACAGATCTCAGATACTATAAGAGCTAGAGTTACCAAATTTGGTGACAACATTGGAATCTGTTGCACGCAGATCAAGTTTGTTTTAAAATTTGGCCACGCCCACTTCCGCCCCCGAAAAACAAAAAAAACGGTATATAACCATATGCGTGATTTTAGGCGTAAAGTAAATAGATTGGCTTAATAAGTAGGCAATCGTGGACGTGTTCTGAAAATTTGAGTAAAATCGGATGATAAACATAGAAGGTATTAAACAATAAAGTTTCTGAAAGAAAGAGAGAGAGAGATAGAGAGCGCACTGCTTAGGAATAATTTCGCGTGTCTGAGCAATAAGCTTTTGGGTGGCAGTAGCGAAAAAAGTGTTGCGTGCTTTCGAGCGCAGTATTAATTCGTAAAGCAGCTGCGTACAGCTGCAGAATTAGTTCTTTTTAAACGTTGCTCAACATGTTTTTAGTAACATTTGACTTTATTTGTCAACTTTTTGTTTTTTCCATGTCCGTGTGCTATTTAATTTCACGGGCAATACTTTGGGTACCGGGTATCTCACAGTCGGTCACTCGACTGTAGCTTTCTCACTTGTTTTTTTTTTGTACTGATCACTTTTATTATTTGATTTGAACTATTAATCTCATATTCGTAATTGTTGACTATTTCCGCCATGGAAAATGTGCATTTTCAGTCCAAATATGAAGACCTACTTTTTCCGGAAAGCAAAGAAAGCAATTGTCCGTTATAGATGAGGTCCTGAATCGGAATCGAAGGACTCGAAGGCATCTAGAAGCTGCTGCGGCCGTAGATCATGCCATGCCGGAACTCGGCCCAGCGGGTGCGGTGGCTACGGTAGGAGTTGTACGGCGAGATGACCTTCGAGGATATACTGGGCGCTGGCGCCTCAAGGCGGTTGGTAGTGGCCACCCGACGCAGCAGTTCCTGATCGGCCTTGGCCCGCATCCGTTCATCCTCGTCGTTGTCCTCGGGCGGCCCGAAAACCGTCTCCCTGACGGAGCGCAACTCCAGCTCAGACTCGTAGTCGCGGTCCTCGTCCATCATCTCGGGCCGCTGCTCCTGCTGGGCCTGGACCTCGGATTCAGCTTCCATTTCCACCTCGTGATCGCGGTTCGCGCTCATGACATCATCCATGCGATCGCTGCGTTGCATAGTGCGAGCCTGGAACTCACTCGCGTCCATGTACCTATTGGACCGCCGCCTGGCTGCATTCTGGGCGGCCACTACCTTGTTCCGGGTGGGCAGGGCCTGGACGTAGGCATGGTCCGGCAGGGCCACGGGCCGGAACATGCCGGTGTCCAGTGTGGAGGCACGTCGGTTGTTGCTCAGGCTGCGGCTGGGCTGTCGCTGCTGAAGGATCTGGGCTGCCTTGAAGCTCTCCTCGCGCGAGGGCCAGACACTCGCCTTCCGGATGGCGCTGCTCGTGTGCTGGCCCTGCTCCAGGCGTGTCGTCCTGGTGGTCAGCGTCCGCAGCTGGCGCATCGTTGGCAGGCTTTTCGAGAACATTGGCATCTCGCTTTCGGCTGAATTTTGGTCTTCCCCGAAACGGATCTAATTACGCGATTATCTAATTTATGTTTAGGTTTGGCCAAAAGAGTGTTGAGCGCGAAACGAATTCACGAAAAATTTTTGAAAGGTTAAAATTACGTCGCTCGAGCGGATCTGAGAATTTTGGTTGGCTTTTGGGTACAACAATTTCGAAAGTGAAAAGCGGCCCAGCGCTGCGTTGAAGTCTTGGCAAGACTACTGACACTTTGGGCCAGGTTTGCTTTAGTTTTCAGTTTTGTCAGAAGCCTGAAAAAATACAGGCATATGTATCTGGCGAAATAACAAATAATGTAATTTATTTACAGCCACAAGGAATTCAATTTGATTGCGATTCCAGCTGAGACAAAGCCAGGCTGAGAGTCATAAAGCAAAAACACAATTTGCCATCGTCACATGAACATTTATTAATTTTGCATCAGCTGCTGGGAGTGAGCAGTGGGGTCCTTCGCAAGTCCTGGGCCGAGTTTAACGCAATTTCCAAAATGCAAAGAACATCAACTGCGAGACATGAAATTGAGTTAGTGCACAATTACAACAACAATTATGAGCGAAGCCGGAAATTGTACAATAAATGCCTAAAACTATGAAAGGGAATTAAAACGAGTTAAAACCGCATTTTAGATGCTTTTATTTTTGTAAAAAGAAAGGAAAGAAAAGAAAGTAGAAAGTGGAATACGAATTAAATTAATAATGTTTTTCAAACAGCACAAAATGGCGCGGTTTTTATTAATTTTTTCTATTATTAAAAGGTATTTAAAACCAATGCTTGCAAGAGAGGATCATTTTGATATAGAAATTAAGAAATATTAAAGAGAGAATCGAACAATTACAATATCTTCTTCCTATCTCTCTCTTTCAATCTCTCTTCCACGCTTTGCCTTCAATGTACTAGCAAAGCAGCAACTACAGCTCATTATTTGCATTCAGTACCGATAGACTGAGTTCTTTTAGCTGCACTCTAAGTGAAATTCTTATTTTATCTCTCCGGTTATAATAAATATTGTGATCTTAGTATCTTTAATATTTCTGTTCCTTTTGTTTAAATTTTGTACACAAAAATTAATTAATTTCTCATAGAATTATGAGTGCTTCTATATAATAAAATAACCCATTTCCTTTATAGAGTACTTGATAAAACTTTATTGCGTACAAAGAACTAGTATGCCTGGCGGCCCTTGATGGCCAGCGGGGTAAGATTGGTTAGTGCGGAAAAGGCGGAGCTGCTGCTGCTGCTGCTGCGTTGTTTAAATGTAGGCAAGAAGCATGTCACTGCTTTTTAATTTAAATGCAAATTAAGGCCTTTGTCAACACTTTGCCAAACTCAAGACAACGACGACAAATGCCAGCGGCAACTGCAAGGAGCTCCATCTAAGGATAGTTATGTACACGCCCAAGGAATAAGTGTGTGTGCAGGCAAAGAAAAATATGTTTTTATCGGGGAAAGTATGGGAATTTATTAGTTATTAATAAACTAAATGATAAAAAGTGGCTTGATTTTAGAGAAGGATTAATTGTTTTGGGAGAAAAGAACTTCTGAAGGTTGGATATTATATTTGATAATATACAAAATATTTAAGTAATTAATATAAAATATATACCAACAATAATAAAGCAGTTTAAATAGCAATAAATGCTTTTTCAGTTTTATTTTCAATTTATTTAAATAAAAAAAAACTTCTGGCTACCTTTTTTTGCCTCAGTGTCTTTCTATATAGACATCAATCAGAGCTAGCGCACACACACGCCACCGCCCACATAGCGCCACATCCAGTTGAGATGCGAAGTGATCCGAGTGTTGACCCCAATCCCAAAGGGCTGACCGCAGGCTCTGCCGAAGCTGATCACGCCCAGCTGGAACATGCGGTTGCTCTGACGCAGGATCACCGGGCCGCCAGAGTCATACTGACACGAATCCTGGCCCCTGCCCTGCGAATCATAGGTGCAGAGCTGGCTGGCCGAAATGCTGGAGTTGAACCGAGTGCGGCACACTGCGTTATCCATGGTCAGCAGAGTGGTCTTCTGGAGGGTATTGGACTTGGAGGCGGCAAAGCCCAGGGTTCCCCAGCCCATGATGTCCACGTTTTGGTAGTTAAAGTTGCTTTCTCTAAGGGACAGGAATTTATTTAATTTTCTTTTAATTATATTAATTTAAAATTAAATATTTTTTAGTGATTACTTACGCTTGCCGTACTGGAAGGCAAATGGGTGCCACGCCACGGGACCACTCTATGGGAGTCACTGTGTATAGGAGAGCTATGTCATTGATGTTGGCTCCGGAGCCGGTTTCCCTGTAGCCAGGATGGTTGAAAATACTCTGAATGCGATGCTGGGCGGCATAAATGGATTCACTGGCTGTGAAATATAAAGAAAGAGGTTAGTTTTTACTGAGTTAGAGCTAATAACCTTTACCCTTACCCGTGCTTAGATCATGCTCCCCAACCAAAGCCAACAGGCGACTGGCCACCGGCTGGCGGGCGGTACAGTGGGCGGCGGTCACTATGAAACGCTCACTCACTATACTCCCCCCACAGAATATAGGCAGGTTGGAGGTCAGATCCCTTAGGCCCACCATCGACGGGAACTCATGCTTGGACGCCTCCACGCCGTTGGCAATGCGATCCGGCAAGGACCAGCCGCAGTCACAAGGCGCAGGACGAGCCACCGCCTGGCAGCTGAGCCTGGCCCGCTGCTGGGTGGCCGGGCTGCTCGAATAGTAGGCAAAGGCTAAGGCCTGATAGTTGGAGACCCTGGTGATCTGGCCCATGCGGCAGTAGCGTTCGCCATCGCGGAACTGCAGGTCGCCATCGCGGGAGATGAACAGGAACTCGGAGCCACAGGTGTCGGGGAACTAAAATGATAAAAGAAATAGATAAATTTTATGAACTAAACGGAAATAAAATGTTTTTAAGACTTTTATTCACTCTAATATCTAATTAAATAATAAGTCGGAGTGGATTTATGGTCTGAAATTGTTTGTTGATAAGAAAATTACTCATTTTCGTAATGTATCAAAAGTGTTCATCGATAGTGTATATCGACAGTGAGTGACGCATCTCTAAGGGTCATCGTAAAAGCTGTCAAATTTAATTCAAGTGAAGAATTTGCATTTTAAAACGAAATGCTACAAACAAGAAATTAATTTTAAAGGGTAAGTACTTAAGCTATAAATAAAATTCAGTAAAATTCAGAAATTATTAACTTAATAAATATTATAACAAACAAAAAATAAACTTAGTTTCTAAACAAATACAAAGCATAAATTATTTTTATTTACAGCACTCACCACCTCGAAGCGACAATTCAAATGGATCACGTGATTTCTGGGCGCCCTTAAGCGAAACCGACAGTTACTGCCACTTGGCAAAGCCAAGGGATAGTTGGCACTACTTATATTAATCACTCGATTAGGCTGCAAGTCATAGTGTCTAGTGCACTGTTGCTGGCTGAGGGCTAAACTGATGGATAAAAGCAGAAGAAAGGCAGGAAAATTCACACCGCACATGATGGAAGCGAACTCTAGATATGAAAATGCTCGAAGCTTCTCTGCGGCTTATATAAGACTTCATTTTCAGTGATAAGAGGGAACGGTAAACTTTATTTGGAATTAACAAATATAAATAACAATATTTAATAAAGCCAAAGTGGATATTGAAGTCAAGGTGAGGTAGCTGACTGTTGGGTTTATTTTTTAAAGCACTCGAAAATAATATGGAATGGAAAGTAATATTCGAGGTTTAAAGTGGAATATTTTGTAATATTTATAAAAATCAAGTATACCTAGAAAACTAAAGATAAAGGATAGTCTTTCTTTAAATACCCAATAAAAGATCACTTTGAAGACCCAATTAAACTCTTTTCCTTTTAAGAAAAACCACCAACATTTTCACATTTTCCAGTCCAATCTAATCGTTTATTCCCCTCACAAGCTGACCACACAGTTGGAGTTTCCTATTTTCTGGCGAATCCAAGTAACATAAGACGTAACTCTGGTATTAACGCCCATGGGATACCTAGTTTCGGCACAACTCTTGCCATAGCTGATAACTCCCAACAGGAACTGCCTGGCCTTGCGCAGGTATGCTGGTCCGCCAGAATCATACTGACAGGAGTCCCGGCTATTGCCCGAATAATCGTAGGTGCACATCTGGCTCGGATATATAGTCGCATCGGAGTACTCGGTCTGACAGTCCTGATTGTTGACCACCATCAGGTTGATCTTCTGCAGGCCATCTGACACGGGTCCGGAGAAGAAGAGAGTACCAAAGCCAATGACATCCACGGTCTCATAGGAAAAGGATTGGGTTCTGATGGGAATGTATAAATATTAAAAGGGATTTTTATTTTTCAAATATATTAACTCACGTTCCCACTGGAGGCAGACAGGCAGGACCTACACCCCGAGACCACTTGATATTGGTAGCTGTTACCAAGACCGCTATATCGTTGTTGCCATCTGGATTATACTGCTCATGGGGTATCATTTGTTGGATATTATACTGCTGGTAGTACCTGGAAGTGGAAGCTATAAAGGGGGTTTAAGAAATAAATTAGGGAGGGATTAGTTATCATACAAAGTTGAAGAGATAATGGTGAGCTTCTGTTTGGAACGTTTAAAAAATATACTTAAGGTATGATAATAATATTTTATTATAATAATTAAACTTACGACTCTGCAGGTCATTGGTTCCTACAATGGCAACAATATTTGTGGCTTGGGCCACACGATAGACACAATGGGCAGCCGTCACGATATAACGATGAGCCACTAGAAAAGGCAGAGAAAATTGATAATATTTGTAATAAATATAAAAAGAAATTAAATATGATAATAAATAAATAAGAAAATACAATAACAATATGATCATCCCTTCCCCTATACTTAAAGTTTCCATTTATGTTAAAAAAAGGATCCACTCACCTATAGTTCCACCGCAGAAGGAAAGTTCTCTGGGCTTGGTCACATCCTTGAGGGCCACCATGCTGGGAAACTCGTTGGCCGCCGCCTTTTGACCATTGACAATCCGCTGAGTGGCCGACCAGCCGCAATTGCAGTTCTGTTTGGTGGTGGTCAAGACGCACCTGAAGTTTCCGCCCTGCGTGCCCGTGGAAATATAGGCGAACACCAGTTCCGTGAAGAGGGACTCCCGCGAAAAGGATCCCGAGCCGCAGAAATTCTCGGCGCCGCGCATCAGGACATCTCCCTCCGTGTCCAGCCAGAAGTTATCCGTAGTGCAGGCACCATTATTCTGGGAGAAGGTGGTAAAACCTTAGTGCCGCTTCCATTACTCGAAATGTAAATCATACCGAAGGCAGGCTCATGGTGCATTGCACCTGAATGTTGTAATCCAGGGGAGCGGTGAACCTGTAGCGACAGGACGTGCCGCCAGGATAATTTCTGGGATAGTACGGTGACTCCACGTAAGTGGTTCCTGGTTGCAAGTTGTAGGTATTATCACAGCCGTCAAAGTAGGCCGCCAGCGCCGCAGGAGCCACCAGAATTAAGATTAGACAGCGGTTAAACATGTTTTTGGCCAGACCTTTCCGCGAACGAAGCCAGCACTCAACTGGGCTAACACGATAATACCACCCCCACCTAATATCTAGAGCTAGAGCTAATTAAAAAAATTAAAAGGCCGCGCTCCAGCCGATGATAACACAGTTGGTAGTTGGCATTACGTATACGCCCCGTCTGTACATGATTTCGCCCCGCAGTCTGCAGTTGTGCAAATAAATAAATACAACCCTCCGATGACCTTGTCAAATGCACTTGACTATATCGGCTTTGAACTTGGCTAATTCTGGCTTTGGCTGATAACTTGAAATGCATTCCCTGAGCCACGACTCTGAGTTATATTCTGTTTTTTCCGCCCTCATCGCAGAGGTTTATCCGCCAGCTGTGCCGAAAGCGAAAAGTAAATAAACATTTTTGTGAATAATGGGTTCTAATTAAGAGACAAATAGCAGCGAGAAAATAAATAAAAAAGGCGTCAACGCACAAAGAGATCTGTATAAACAGATTAAAAGTGAATTTACTTCTTCCCGGTGCTCCCATTAGATAAGATAAGTCAGAAGGAGGAACAACTCTTAAGAATTAAGCAATTTCGGCCTATTTTTTAAGTAAAAATATTTCATGCCATAAATTTAAATAGTAAATTATAAGCAAGGGCATTATTTAGCGAAATAGAAAGCTTATTTTGACAAAAAAAAGGGGTTATAACTTTGACTATTTAACAAATTCATTTCTTAAAGTAATGCCAACACATTTTGCTGAACTAAACTTACTTTATTATTATTTTTAAAGCTCTTGCAAATATTTTTCTCATACTTGCACATTTTATTTACCAATAATAATAATTATAATATCAATACAATCCATATATTGTAGGTAAATTTACTTTACAACGAATATATTTGTCTTTAAATTGGCTGACAGAAATTTGTATTTAATGAAAAAACTTAAATGGCTAAAAATACAATGGCAAGCAGACAAGAAAAAAATTAAATTTCCATAGAGAAGCGCCGTAAAAGGCAACAAAAAAATCAATTAGGAAAATCGGCGAAAAAAGGCAGGCAAAAAAAAAACGCCAGCCTTAATGGCTGACAAGGTGCGGCTAAATGTCGATGAAAATCAAGCAATCTGTCTATCAAAAAATTGACTTTATGCTAAAATATTGTAGCAGCCAAACCAACACGCACACATAGACTGGGAGTGCGCATAAAAAGCAGCGCCTAAAAGCATGCAGCAGTTTTGTCACTGGACGCTCCGAGCTGTGTAATTATAATATGTGAGAGAAAATGCTCCTTTTTTGCGCTGCAACACTTTGGCCACACATAACCATACACACACACACTAATTTCCCCGCCCTTGTACATAACGATCCAATGTCTATATTTTCTAGTGTCACACATTTTTTGCACACTTTTTATGCGTCGCCTTTTTTTGTTTGTTGGCTTTTCTGTGGGATATGTTTTTTCCCATGCATTTGCATTTTCCACTAATTTGACTTTTGTATTGTTGTGGTCGCCGGCAGGATCCCCTCTTCCGCCCCTGGCCAGTTTATGTGTTAGAGCTTTTTTTGCAGGTCGTTTTGGCTTTCCACCAATCGCATTCCCTCTTCCACGGCTCGCTGTCTGTGTATTGGTGGGTGGGCTGCGCTACGCACTTTTTGACTTTTCGTTGGGGAAAATGCGTTTTCCTGCATTGGTTGGCTGACGAGTGCGGATCCATTGGGTTTCGGGATGATGGCAGATGGTGGTAGCACCTCCCCGTACATATATAGAGCAGCAGCCGTAGTTCGTCTCTATGTCTCTCTTTCCGCTGCTAGTCGGGGTGCATTTTCCCAGGCCATGTCATTTGATGTGGCTGTGAGTCTGTGGCCATATCATTAATTGCCGTATGCCGGTAACAGGAACTAGGCCTAAAAAAAGCCTAAAAGCACACAAACACATACACACGCAAATTAGTGGGCAGCAGGAATTGCATAAGGTTAGAGGAAACAAAAGGATGAAAAGCTGAATAGGTGAAATAGTATTAGATAACATGAGAGGAGATATAGGATAGATAGACAGGAAGTTTATTTCAAAATATATTTATGGGAAGTTTTTAATTACCTTTAAATATTTTAGGGATTACCGAAGGTGGTATAGATAATCTCACTATCTTGTAATAATTCGTATTTCGGACTATGGCTGGAATGTGCTTTTATAAACGAAGTTTATTGCATTATGTTTTATCACTTTAAAGTTAATTAAAGGGTAATATAATTAATATAATAAGCTGCATACAAAAATTATAGAAAATAAAAGATGTGAAGAGTAAAATCTGTATTACAGAAAGAGAATAAATATACAAGAGTTGAGTTCATAACACTAAATTTGTTTCATTGCTTGAATTACTAAAAAATTACAATTAATGCTTTAACCGATAGTTTAACAATAATCAGTTAGTTCCGTTTGTTGGGTTTACTAACTTATAAGATCTATATCGAGGCTTCTTTCTCTTTTTTTTACTAATAATTAAATGTATTCTTATATTTGTATAATAATGATACTAAAATTATAATATTATTAAAGTTATACATATTGTACGTATAACTAATAATAAAGTTTCTCACTATACCAGGAGTTTACCTTATGATTACTTTGGAAAAAGAAGAAATGCAAATGTACTATTTAGATTATTAACTATGACTGAAAAAATAATGTTTTTTCATATCATAAGCTATACATATTTTAAAAATACTTTAAATAAAAACTACATTTCAAGCAAATAAACATTAAAAACCAAGTAAAATCTTAATTATTTAAATTATAAACTTACATAAAAATTGTAGCAAAACAAATATGAATAACTAGGGCCTAACACGAAATTTTCCCTATCCATTTTCATTTATTTCTGTCTTATTTGGTTTAGAAAACCTTAAATATAATTCTGGATTACAATTTTTTTGTAGCATTTTCTGACTTTATGACTTTATATATATTTTCAATACATTCGAGCTGCAATTATTTACCAACTGGCATCGAGTTCTTTGACCAGCATAAGCCTTGCAATCGTTGAACAGTAATTGCCGTTTCCTGGTCTATAATCCTGCAGAATTGGTGCATCCATCAAAGGCTATATCTCTGCCTCTGTCCCCTCTCACCCCGCTCTGTCACTAACAAACACACATAGATGGAAAACGGGAAACACATTCAATTTGCTGCACCTTCAATCACAATAAATCCATACAAATTTCCGTTTTCCACCATTCCCCTTTTCAAATGCAAACTAAGCAAATTTTAATTAATGAAAAATTGCAATTAAAAAAGCGGCCCTGGCAACTACACTTTTTTGTGCCGTCGCCGGTGCGCCGTAGGAAAAGGAAAAGAGCAAGGCAGTTGCCGCAGGCAAAGAAAAACACAAAAATTCTACGCTCAGTAAATGCAAAAAGAAAAAAAATAGGGAAAATAAGAAAAGAACAAGTAAACAACGCACCTACAGCTCGGGTGTATATGGACTAGGATGTATATAGGAATAGTTAGGAGGCTCTGGGTTGGAAGGTGGCGTTTTTTCTAAGCTGCCAGCGTCGCCGATTAACATAAACACGCAAAAAACATTAACAGAGCAGGCATTTCCCTCCTTTTTTTAGCATTTTCCAGCCTCAACTTTGGCCAACGGCAACGCAGTTAGAAAAGCCAACAAAAAAGGAGGTTAGCAGGGGGAAAACTAAGGCAAAAAAAATAAATACACAGATATTTCATACATAGATAACGCGGCGTATGTGTAATGTGCAAGTGGGATGCAAATAGAGGCGGCTCTCTCGCTCTCGCTCATTCTGGGCATTCGCTCATTACACTCATTTCGCATAGTTTGGGGCTGGCGCATAGGCAATTTTCCACACACACACACACCTATTCGGCGGGGAGAAAAGCGGCGCTGGCTGCACCCAAACCCAATCACAAAAACGCGTTAATAAGAGGAAAACGTGGCGCAAAAAACTACACACACACACGCATGCATCTACGTACAGCAATACCCATACATAGGCGAGGCAAGAGCGATTTCCCCCAGCAACTGGCTCGGCCAATCGCAGAATTTGTTTACGAATCGTGCGGCAAAAGCAACAGAAAGAAAACACACAGTTGGGGAAAAAGAAAAATGCTCTCGCGAGCTCGCTCGCTCTCTCTCTCTCTCTCTGCCGTTGTGTCTCTCTCTCTTGCGCGGCACAGTTTTTATTTCTTTTCCAGCGAAAACCACGTGCTTTGCTCTCTTAAATGCCGCGCTCTCTCTTTGCTTCGTTCAGTTTTTCCCAAGAGACGCAGCAGTGGCGGGGAGAAAACGAAGGATTACCCGTACCCCCCCCCCCCATCTGGGTTGGCCTGGGAAAACTGGTTTTTCTGGCGATTGACGTTTTAGTTAATATGGTCAACAAATTTTAATTGAATGGTCCATGTTTGTAAATGTTTGATGAATGGAAATGCAGCGGGGGAAAAGCGAGAGAAGTGGCAGCGATTCAACCAATTCGATTAGCCAGTATGTGGCAGGGGCAAGGCATTTAGTTTAATTCATTTCAACAAAATTTATTTTAACGAGATTTTCCGAGATTTTCCGTGATTTTACGCTTTTAAAAATGTTTCCAAAATTCCTTGTGTCGTAATGGGGAATATAAAAAAATGTATTCAAAGTTAAATCCAGCAAAAGTGTTCCTTTTGATTAAAGTTACATGGTTATCCATGCGTTTAAAGTTGAATAAAATTTGTATTACAATAAGGCACTTAATAAATAATAATAGTAATCTAAATAACATTATATTTATATATTTTATATTGTTAAAAGTTGCTAAGTATTCGGTTTAATATAAGGCATTTTTTTACAGACTCAGGGCTTAGTCAGTTTGAGTTAGTTAAAAACACACAAAAACCTTTTTAAAAACATCAAGCACAATATAATAACAGATTTTTCCGAGCATAACACCTCTAAGTAAAAATGTTTAATTTAAGGGCATTTTTTACACCACTTCTCCCTTTTCCAAACCCAAAACATATATTTATCTAACGATGAACTATTTTTAACCCTGCAACACCCTTACCAGTTTCAGTTATTAAAAGAAACTTTCTAAATATACCCAAAAACTCCAATATATCAATTCCCTATCTATTTTTACCTCAATCTACATGTTCTCCCGGCAACTTAAACTAAAGTTAATTACACATAATAAGGAAAAGAAACCCCACCCACCCATCACTCACAACACTTTACGACATTCATTAACCCACAAAAGTAGCGCTGTAAAAATATAGTAATGTCCCCCCAAGAATTTTTCTATTAGCCAACAATCGATTACGAAGCTTATGACCTGCGTGTCCGGGCTATAAGCAGATATATTCCTCCTTCGGTAGATAGGAGGAGGGAAAGGTAGTCCAGGTAAATGGAAGTGAAGGAAGAACGAGGCAAACAGTTAAATGAAACGGTAAACATAACGCATTAAATGTTAATGTCGCCTAATTGTGTAATTCGTGGTGTCGCCTTTTTGGCTGCCATTTACATGGGGACATAACAATAGCGCTCTGTCCATGCCCCCAACCTCACGCCCCTTAATAGCTTCGGAATAGCCACTAATGAAGCCTCGGAAGGTGAGCGCTAATGAAGTAATTACAACAATTAATTTAATTATAAATTAAGCTATTGTTGCTATTGTCGTGACATTTATGGGCCGTTCAAAGGGTGCGTGTATCCAGCTAGGGCAGGGGTGGGCACCTCGACTAACGCGGTTTGTTTAGTCAACATGTTTACAAAGGACAACGGAAGGACAAGCAGATAAAAGGGCAAAAAAGAGGGTTTGAATTGGTTTACAAAAAAAAGGAAATACATTTAGAAGCCTTGCTTAAGCTAAATAAATACGATTTACACTGTATAAATATTAATTTATTAATGTTAAGGCTTTTACATATTAATAAATAAATATAAGTATAATAAATATCATAAAGTTAAAGTTTCTGTCTCTTTAAAATTGTTTCCCAGCATATTTATTGCAAATATTCATCAATTCCCCCAAACCCCGCTCGCATATTACGCATACGCCGTGTGAAACCGCGGGAAAATATGGTCATGAGTGTGCGTATTCATGTGAACTAATGAGCACTGCAAACTGGCACTTGTATGAACATCCACACCACCACATACACACACACACACACATATCGATGTGCAATTTTCACTTCAAATATTTTCCATATTTTCACACCTTGTCAACTCGTTTGGTTTGTCGTTTTGGTTTTTGGTTTCGGGGCTTATTGGCCTGCCAGCTCGCACTTAATTGAAATATAAAATAAGCCAATTAAAATTAAAATTATTGCCACGCATTATGGCCTGCGGTGGGTGGTCCTTGCCCCGAACTCCCTAAATCCTTTCACATCCTCCTCCACCGACCGATGGCAGACAGTTGATAGCCGTATTGCGTATTTATTGAAAATTACTGCAAATGAGCTGCGCGGCGAGTGCTGTTACTGTGCAGCAACTGTTGATAATTTGTAAATTATTGCATTGATGATAAAATTGCTACTTTACATATGCATATCGGTGGTTGGTGTTGGTTTATGAATGCGTTTTTTCAATGCAAACTTAATGAAGTTGCGCTTTTAATTGTTTTTCTTTTTTTTGGGAGAAGAAATATAGGTGTGGCAGTGATTAAATGAATTAGAGAGGCTTAATAAAGAGGATTTATTAGGTAAACTAGTTTTAGTTAAATAATGATTAGTATATTTTATTATAAAAAAATCGAATTCGGTAATACAAATTACCTAGTAAGAAAGGCTTCCATAAAAATATAAATTTTATTTGCGTTGACGCCCGTATTATATTATTTTAATTATTGTTTAATGTCTTGGCATCCGTAAACATAATTAACAATTATAAATAACTAAAATATACATTCACTGTTGAATTTTATACAAATCTTCCATAAATCCTTACCTATTCCCTAAAAATGATTAAGAAAAGTATCCACATTTCCTGTTTCTCCTCCCTTTTCCATCCCCTTTTCCAATCCCTGCATTAGTGCCAAACTATTTTCCTGAACAGCTACTCAAATATCGTTGGATATTTTGCCTAATTGACTACAAGTATGGCCAACCTCACCTCATTTGGCCCCCGAAGGCTAGGAAGCACGGACACAGCCCGAAAATTGTTCGATGGAAAATCGCAAAATTCAATATTTGAGCATTTGCAACACATGCCCGAACAAGGCCCCAAAACAGACCAGAGCAAAACGGAGTAGAACAGGATCTCGAAAGGACGAAGTGGAGTGGAGTGTTTAAGGGGGCTTGTTCCTGGCGGAGTTGCAGGTTGTAAGTTGGCTTCTTACCTGCCCGTCGTCCGTCTGTCTTTTGCCAGTTAGCGATGCCTTCGAAAAGTTTGCCAGGACAACGAAATGTGCTGCTCCCAGGTCCTTGCTCGCTGCATTTCGGGTCGCGCAATTATTTAATGAAGTTATACAATTTCGCCCCATGTGCTGATCAGGTACGTGTGCACTGAAAGATAAGTAAGAATCTAAGAATATTACTTTGTCCAAGGAATGCATTTAAACTAATCAGGGAAATGAAGAATGCCAAGCTCTTTTCTGTTAATAACGTTTAGCTTCCGTTGTCTTGGCTGATATTAGGTATAGGTGGCAATATGGTGTTGGCTTAGTTGCTTAAAAGTTCTTGACTAAAAATGTTTAACTGCTGTCTAATCCTTATACTGCTCCCACCTGCCCTGCTGGCCTTCAAGGACTACTTCAAGGGATGTGATAAGAGACTAGGCCTGAGTCCGGGAACCAGCTACTTGACATCGCCATACTACCCCGATAATTATCGTGCCGGAACCTCATGTCGGTTCCAGTTCACCGCTCCCTTGGATCACTACATTCAAGTGCAGTGCACCATGGGAATACCCTCGGTATGATTTATATTTTAAGTAATGGAAGTAGCACTAAGGTTTTATACCCTCCTCCCAGGATAATGGTGTCTGCCCTACGGATAACTTGTGGGTGGACACCGAAGGAGATCTTCAGTTGCGCAGTGCCAAAAGTTTCTGCGGCTCGGGGTCCCTTTCGCGGGAGTCCCTCTTCACTGAACTGGTAATCGCTTATATTTCGAATGGCACGCAGGGCGGAAAATTCAGGTGCGTCTTGGCCACCACCAAACAGAACTGCAATTGCGGCTGGTCGGGCACTCAGCGGATTCTCAATGGCCAAAAGGCGGCACCCAATGAATTTCCCAGCATGGTGGCTCTCAAGGATGTGACCAGGCCTAACGAGAGATCATTTTGCGGTGGAACTATAGGTGAGTTAATTCGGAATTTATATTATAAGTCTTTAGTTCATTTTCTATATTTATTTTAGTGGCTCATAGGTATATACTGACTGCTGCCCATTGTCTTCATAGGGTGAACAAGGCCTGGGATATTGTTGCCATTGTGGGCACAACTGATCTTAAGAATCGTAAGTTTCCATAAGTTTATATTTGTATTATTTAAATTTAAACTAATTCTCTTTCTTTTTTAATAGCTTCCGTTTCCAGGTACTATCAGGAGTATAGGATAAAACACATGATGCCCTATGATAAGGATTTGAAAAACGATATTGCGGTTTTGGAAACAGCCACTAATATGGTATGGTCCCTTGGCGTAGGTCCGGTCTGCCTGCCGCCTGTGGAAGCGTGAGTTAATAAATGAGTTTAAATAATACAAATTCGATATTATATTTTCAATTTTTTATCAGAAAACAATCCTTTTCGTATGAGACCGTGGATGTGATTGGCTTTGGAACCGTCCGCTTTGCCGGACCCTTATCAGACAGCCTGCAGAAGATCAAACTGATGGTGGCCGATAATCCAAACTGCCAGGACGAGTACAAGGGTGTGGCCGAGATATATCCAAGCCAGATGTGCACCCAGGATTATTCGGGCCATAGACGGGACTCCTGTCAATACGATTCTGGAGGTCCAATTATTCTGCGTAAGTCCCGCCAGTTCCTGCTTGGCATTATTGTCAATGGCAAGAGTTGTGGGGAAAGTGAGTATTCAATGGGAGTTAATACCAGGATCACGTCCTTTAGCAGTTGGATTCTCAAAAAAATAGAGAACTTAAACTGTTATTTTAAAATACAATAAATTGTGCTCGTGATTTCCTTGAAATTATTTTATTATTATATTTGTACCATTCAAGCCTATTTGTTGTCAGTGTAAATCCACCAAGGTATATATGTGCGTGTCCGTGTGCTGTGGTGAAAATTTCATTGCCTGGCCTGACTTTTGTTGTAATTTGATTTTTGGTTTGTTGGCTTTTGTTCGAGTTCGTCCATCGCTCAAAAACTTTGTGCAGCGGAATTCAATTAAGAAATGTCAAAATTTTATTGAACACAATGCAGATCCCGAATTTTGCTTCAGGGTCACACCCAAGCTGCGGTCCGGGCTCCCGTCCCTGATATCCTTGTCTCCCTGATATCCCTGATATCCAGGACATTAATTTAGGCACGCCAATAACCTTTGCGCACTTTTGCTGCATCAATTTTCATTAAAACGCGCGGCCGCGCAAAAAAGTTGCGTTTTTTTCTCGGACGTTCGCGAAAAAGTTAGAAAACCGTAAGCGGAAATGAATCCCATGTGCATAAATACGTATAAATCCAAAAATAAATTGAATTAAAAAAGGCGAGAGCACATAAAAAAAAAGAGGAAAAAAGCAAAAGACAAAACCCAAAAAGGAAAAAGAAAAAAAAAGAGCGAGTCCAGCCGGCAATTGGAGTGAGCATAATAAATTCGAGCATCAGACTTTGTTTGGCTTAGTCAATGGTCCACATAGCAAAAAAAAAAGAGAAGAGGAGCCCTGGTAGCTCTAGGGATCCTGTGGATGGGTGCAAGGAAGCCAACCAAAGTCCGAGAAGAGCGGATGGAGTCAACAAACTGAGTGAAATCGCGAATTTATTGTTGACGCGTTTCCCCCAGCAAAGGGCGGGTAAGAGAGAGATTCTGCGAACATTTCCAAATATTCTAAAAAATTAAATTAAATGGCTTGCAGCATGTAAAATACATTGTGTATATTATTTATATATTAATTAATGTATTAAATATAATAATGAAATATTTTCTATAGATCTCTTGACTCCAAAAAAAAAACCCTTTGGCGAGGCATTTATTACCTTGCTTTTTGACTCCCAAGCGATCTCCGCTAACCTTCTCCCCACACAGTCACCGAAAAAAAAACAAAGTCATTTATCTTATTTTGTCAAAAAATTGTCAGCGTGAAACAAAGAAAAAATAGAGACTGTGCGAGTGTGGGTTACAGATGGAAAAAGGGTCCTGGCTAAGCAGTCCTTGTCTGGCTTCCGGTTTCCTGCGAGGCCCCTCTTTCCTCCGTGCTCTCTGTTGACAGCAATTGTCACAATTACAAGTTGATATGTCCTGGCCAGCTGGCTGTCTGACTTGCCATTCCACATATATATATATACGTGCATATATCCTCGCGCCGGCTAAGTCAACTGATTTAAGTGATATTTATGCCAGCAGACGCCGCGGCGAGCGTTCAATGGAGCAAGTGATAAGCGTGCACCACTTGACGGACAACTATGCGGATGTGGATGCTGCGGAGGATGCTGAGGAGTGGAGTCCTGGAACTCGCCCTGATTAATGGCTGATGCTCGCTAAAGGATAAGGCACGAGACAGCTCTGACTGGGGACTAGAGGTGTTGCCTGCTGGATGATGGTATAAATTTTGTAATGTTAACACGACGTAAGACACAAGTTGAAAGTGCCGCTAGTTGCCTTCGGGGCTGGCAAATGTTTTTCCCCACTAATTTATCCGTGTCCGCTGATTACAGGATATGAGGGGTATTTGCAGGGAGATGGATATCCTTTTTAAGGGATTTTTAGTGATGAAGGGGAAAGGTTGAAGTGCGATAAACTATTTATTAAACAGGGGGTAGGAGTTAAGCACGATACAAATTATTATCGAAGTATTTATTGTACCTAAAAGAAAATGTCTTACCTTAAAAGTAAAATATTAAATTTAGAATCATTCGGTATATTTTAGGTAACTAATAAAAATAATATATTTACCATAAAATATGGCAAAGATTTTATAGGTTCTTTTTATAATTTCACCATAAGCATTTATCAAAGAAAATGTGAAGCAATTCTTTTACCTAATTTAAGTTAAATTCGTATTAATATCAAACCTGCACACTTGTTTCCTAAATATTATGTGCTAAATGATTTATTTCCTTTCCGAAACCCAATAAGTTAATGGGTATCACTGCAGCCTGTCTTATTTTCATTCCTTTTACATAAATAATTTTTTTCCTAGTTTTTTTTCAATTGTTTAATTTTGTGCAGGCCACACGAGCAGGAACATTGATTACTGTGTGCTGTAGGCCAGGTCGGCTTTTGGTCCCCAGAGCTGTTGCATAAATACATAAGCCCTGTCCCATTCCAGTGGCCACCTTTTCCAGTTTTTTCTGCTACTCATTTGCGGACCGCAAAAGTTATGTTGTCTCATTAACTTTTAACTTGTTCGCGGGGTTATTTGAGCTTTACTCGGGACTCCTTTTTTTTGCGCACACGTTCTCTTCAACTTTGGCAAGGACTCAACAGCGGTCCTGGGACATTGTTAGGGTAACGAGCGCTGTAAAAATAATATTTTTATTACAAAAGAAAAAAAAAACAGTAAAAACATAGGACGGGAAAAAAGAATACAAATATTGTTTGGCTGGGCCAACTCGAATTGCAACTAGAAAAAGTGGTTCTTGGCGAGAGCTAAGCTTTTGACTTGACAAGCGGAAAAAGTGTATAAAAATATATACGAAAATTAATTTTAATGCAACAGAGGAGCGAGCAAGAGAACGGACGAAAAAAAAAGGTGAAATTACATATGATGTTTTAATTAGTGAGCAACGGAATGAAAAAATAAATGCTGCACAAAAATAATTGAGTTGAGGTTTTTTGTCTTTTGACTTTGGCTTTGAGAGCAGCAATTAAATGAGTTTCGGATTACTCAGAAGTTTGAAAGAAATTCTCTTAATTGTATTTCATTTGATGGAATTCAAATACAAGAAAAGTTTGAGGATTGAGAATAAAATTTAATTTAAAAAAAGGAATTTGTTGGAGTAAGAAATATATTTGAAGAAAATGTTGATTAATAGCAAGGTAATTCTCTAAAAAATATTTCATATAAGCAATTTCTATTAACTCTTTAGTAAATAACCGTTTTAATTCAGACCAACAATTTTAACTCTACTTTTTGAAATATTACAGGCTATAATAAAAGAATAATACTATTAAGAAAGCTGTCTCAAGGAACCAAAAGTATTTAAGCCACTTCCTTAATATATATTATTTTTAATTATTTCCTATAAACACTGGCAACATGTTTTATAAATTTTTAAAAACGTTAACTACTTCATTTTTAAGGCAAGATAAATCTCTGATTTTTTATTCTTAAAGTAAAAATACCTTGTTTTGAAGACCCTCCAATATTTACCTTCTGACTTGTTTTTTTTTCAACTTTTTTCCTCAGCATCAACCATTTGGCAGTTTTGTTTTTCTAATTTCTTTTGCGCGGAAATTAAAATTTTTGCTTGCTCGCGCTCTCTGCCATTTGCAGCTCTTCCGCCCCACCGCCACCCACTTAATGCAATCTAAGCGCAGCTGCTGCATCATTACGACACTCTCCGCGTGTGTGTGTGTGTGTACATAGAGGGGGTGTGTGTGTGGGGTGTACGAGGGATATGTGCCCTGCGAGGGGCGTTTGTGTGCTTTGCTTCCGCTCAGATTTAATTTCGTTCAAGTGAAAAGGAGGAGCCCTGCCAAAAGGGGGTGAAACGCAGTCATCCAACTATGCGCCGCCTGTTTGAACTTTTTAGTTTACACTTTTTTCTGGCCCCTTTCACGTCCTCCTGTATAGTATTTTTTTTATTCGCTGTTTCGTTACTGACTATAATTTAATTCCGCCTGCATTTTTCATTTGCGGCACTTTTGGCGTTTCACCTGGCCGCCAGGTGTTGTGAGTTATGAGCGCTGAGAGCTGTGCGAGAGCTGAGCTTTTGCCTTGGCAAATTAGAAAAAAATTCTAATAAAAATAGGAAAAGGCAGGGGGAAATGCACGAAAAAAATTGTGAAAAATAGGAAATCCTCATGAGATTTGGTTAGGAATCAGAGCATACAGAGAGGTGGATATCAAAAGGGGTTTTTAGTTAGTTTTTATAAAAAATTTGTACCAGGAGGGAAACTTAAATAAATTAAATCATTTATTTAAGTGGGAAAGACCTTAAAGGTAATAAAGCTCTTGAGTTACCATTTTAAATATTTTTTAAGTATTAAACCTATTCACTTACCTTTTTAAATATTTTTTAAATATTATAAAAATGTCCTCTGGCTCCCCTTTTGTGCCTTAAACTATAAAGAATACACGCAAGAAATATAAATTGAATGCAAAGTGAAATTCCATTCTTTACCATTTCCCTAGGGCCAGTTTTCATTTATAAATTGCCTTCCAAGGCAAAGCACAATTTTTAATATTTTCATACCCGAACTTCTGGGTTTTTAAGAAGCTTCAGGTGGCCTAAAAAACTTAAATATCCTTGGCTGCTCTCTCTATTTTATTCAAAATTGACTTTTTTCTTTAAAAACTTGTAATAATAGCAATTAAAATATCTCCGTTCAGGCTGGGATACCGATTCCAATCAAGCATGTGTTTACATTTTAAATAGAAAACTTGGAAAATACATAAATATACATACACACAGACACACACAGTCAGAGTGTCTTAGAACTTTGGCTGCCGCTGCTGCTGCCATGTCCACGTGATTAGAAAGTTTTTCCTCTCAAGGTATATGCAAGTATATATATTTGCAGTTGTGCGTGTGTGTTTTTCTTCGTTGCGTGCACTTAATAACTTTTACATAATTTTGTATATTTTATGGAAAATGTTGTGGCAAAGGGCTTTCCTTGTACAGCATCCTTTTGATACGAGTTCTCAGTATTCCAATCAAGCGTGTGTTTGTTTGACTTTTAAATGAGAAAAAGTTGTAAGTGATAGTGGGGTGAGTTGGGGCCACAAAAGAATAGAATAGAAGAAATGCCTTTCACTTGCCTTTTTGGCTTAAATCAGGGCCAGTGGGAATTAAGGCTTAAGCGCTTCTTCCCTGCTTAAATTGTTAATTGATAGTCAGAGGCTTTTGTCTGCCTAAAAACTAAAATCAAATCGAAGAAAATTGCATTTGCTTTTCGCCAATTAAATATCTACATATGCAGGGGTAAAAATATTTCCATTTTAATGGGATTTCTGTACGTGCATTTCCTTTATCAAATTCACCCGAGCTGCCCTGGCCACAAAGTCATTAATTAAATTGCAGTTGCATCACTAAATAATTTGATTCCGCAGAATATGAGAGAAAGGGAGAACTTCTGGCACTCAAAAGTAATAACTTATAATTTGCAAGCTGACTGCCGCCTCTGCCCCTCTGCCCTACGTCTTTGACTTGGCCGTCTTAGAGTTTCCACAAGGTTTTTCCGAGAAAAGCCATGGCAACCGCAACCTTTCAGGCAAAAAGTCCAAGTTCCACAGCAAAAGAGTGAAAGAGTGTTTATAGTTTATTGTTGATTGAACACTAATTAAGTTTCCCAGTGCGAAAGTTTTGGCCTCGCCTGGCCTGGCCAGCATCTCTCCATCAGGGCCGATGGACAGCCGCTTGATTGGTTTTGTTACGCACTCCCCAGATTTCAGCTTCCAAGGTCCGAAGTCCAAGCTCCAGGGTCCTTCCTCCGTCCGCAGACCAAGAGTCCGTAGACCGCCCTAAGATGCCAAGCCTTATAATGATGGACCGAGTGAGCAAAAGTTTCGCCTGAAAAGAACTTCTTGTGCTGTGCATTTAATAGCAATAATAATTTGCAGTTTGTCTATTACACAATCTATGGATGTGCTGCCGCTGCTATCGGTTTTTGGTTGCTCCGGGAGAAACTTTCTAATTTCCATATGCCAAAACATTCACTTTACTTTGGCTCGCACAACTTTTCATCATCTTTGAGTGTGTGTGTTTTCCTTCGATCAATTTATGTGTTTTCTGTTGCGTACTTTGCGGCGAGCACTCTTTCTTATTTCTCTGAACTCTTTTGCAACTTTTCCAAGGCTTTTCCTCCAACATTGCATTCCAGCAATTATTGCCAGAAAAAGGCAATTTAATTGCTATGCCAACATTTACCGGCTTCTACTCAATCAATTGGTTTACCTTTTGGCAATAGAATATTATTGTCGAGACGATTGAAGTGCATTATCGTGATAAGGCAAGGATTTGTTTCATTAGTAGCTGGATTTGGGATTTGTTTCAAGTTTATTTTATGGACTGCTGGGGGGAAAAGTCATTTGGTTTTGGTTTTTAATAGAATTGTCCGTTGTAAAGTGCTTAAAAACTTGAGAAGGGTGTCAAAACGGTAAGGGTTCAGCAGAAAGAAAATTAATTAAAATTTATTTTAAGGTTCCCTGACTTTGGTTTATTTTTATTTAAATTATTTGTGGAAGAGATTGTATTTCTAGTTTATATAAGTAACAATACAAGCCAAGCCTTCCTTAAAGATTTTATTTTATTTATTTGTAGAACCTTTATGACTTATCTACGATTTTTATTAGAACTGTAAAGGTTTTAACGTATCTTTTTAATAATTACTCAAACAATAAAATGTGCAAGTTAATTTCTAATATATTATTTTGATTTGTTAAATCTATTTAGTTACTTAAACAAAATTCTAGCGATCTATTTGACTTTAATATTATCTCCCTCTACAATTTCATGAAGAGCTCTTCTTGAAAAATTTCCCGTTAAACGCAAAACACATAAAATTCGCAGTTTTTGTGACTTCCACTTGGTGTGCCGGGGCCAAATCTAAAGCTTACCCCCGAAAAAAAATACGCGCGCGGCACAACTCCAATACCCCTTCTTGGACACACACACACACACTTGCCGCCCAACCCTTGGGCACTTGAATTCGGGGGGCCGGGAGAAAAAAATGTTCTAAAAATTTGTTGGCTTGTTGCTTTTGTTTGCCATTTTATGCGGCGCAGTGTTTTTTATTTTTTGGCGAGAGAAGGAGAGTCAAAATGTTCTTTTTTTGCTTTTTGTTTTGGCCCAACGCCTTTTGGTAAATTAATGCGAAAATTTTTCGTGAAATGCGAAAATTTCGCGTTTTATTTTTTGTGTTTTATTTTTGGCGCTGTCGTGTGTCTGTGGGTCTGCAAGTTGGCGACTGGTCAGCGCGCTGTTTGTTTGAGTCTGACGGTGCCGGTGCCCTCCTTTTGCCCCTTTTCCCAATTTCTCCACATTTCCCGCTTGTCCACCTGTCTATGCCCGCTTGATTGATGGTTATTATGCGCACTTGTACAGCCGGGGACTACTTCAGGACCTCCCAAGCCCCAGCCCTCAGCCTCCAGGACCTCTGCCTTGGTTAGGCTTTAATTTCGGGCTCAGGGTGTAGGATGTCGAGTGCAGACCGTTGCCATCATCAATGCCAACACCCCGTCACTGGCTTTTTATTGTGCGCGTCTATATCAAATAATTGGGAACAAAAAAAATATATTAGGAGGACTCCATTCCCTCAGGGTTTCCAAAAAAGGCGGGACACCGCTTGATTAAAATACCTGCCGGTTATTTGCATTAATTTTTCGTATTTTCCCTTGCCGGGTGTCTTAATTCTGACATTTAATACCCGATTCTGACCCTAGGAACTTCATTAGCAGCCGCAAACCTTTACCGCAACCTCAGGCCCAAAATCGACGAGTTGATCAAGTAAAGGCAAGGAAATCAAGGAAAGCAGGGAAAGCTAGGAAAGCTAGAAAAGCGAGAAAAGCGTCTTGCGTTTAATTCTGCTCTTCAATTACCGGAAGAGCGTTCGGCTCGTGAATGGCTAAGAAGAATGCTGAAAGAGGCATTTACCAAAGCGAAATGGTTATGTACTGAAAGGATGAACGCTCGGTTGGAGTTGGAGGGACGCGACTGTAGTTACAGATTGGGAAGCAAAAGGGGCGGCTGTTAAGGGGGATCGGGTTCTAAAAAAATCGTAAGATAATAAAATAAAATTAGAAAACATTACATTTTTGTTACATATCAAGTTATCTTTAAACGATCTTCACTTTAAATTAAATTTTCTATGAGTAAAGAAAATATCCTCTATATTATTTATAGTTAGTTTTTATAACTTAATTTTTGGGGTCTTTACAAAATTCACTATAGCTTTGAAATCCCTTAAAATGGTGTCTAAAAGTATGCTATAAAATGTTTCAGTTACCAAATTGAACAAAAATTAGTTATTTTTTAGATGTTACATTTTAAAGCATAGTTTTGGGCATTTTTTCAAGAAATTTGACTTATTTTAAGCATACCCTAGTCTTTTTAATGTAATATTTATTTATATTAGAACAATGATATCCTAAAATATTTTTTTCTTTTTTTTTTAATTATTCCATTTATAAAGTATATTTTTATTTAAAATTCCTAAGATTTTGTTGGTCCATGCCGTTGGGCTCTCTCCCAAGAAAGCTTCGACATATCTTCGCCTAATGCTTGTCAGTAAAATCCAAGGAGTTGGTCTAGGCTTAGACTTCTCCCTCCTAATTTTAAAACCCCCCTGCTAACTACGCCCTTGTATTTATCTATGCCTATGTGTAGTTTACTTTCCCGTTCTGCACAAAAACCAATTGCTGTCTGCTCTCCTTCCTTTCTGCACGCGCTCCTCCCAAGCTCCTCACACTCCTGTATACATCAGTTGGTGCCTAAAAAAAATGGCAGGACTCACACACACACACGTACACACTCACACACTGGCCATTAGGAACAGTCAACAGCACGCAGCCATCACAGAAATACCCCTGCCACAGTGCCATTTGCCGTTATCTGCCTGCCGCCTTCTATGTAGACACTAAAAATTTTTCATTTCCAGGCGGCAGAGCCGAAAAAAAAAATTCACAAAAAAAAACCAAGCTGAAAAGAAGTGGAAAACATTTTTTGCTGTGCAGCAAACATTTTCGCGTATTTCTAAAAACAATTTCTACGCGCAGCCCCCTGAGCTTCCCCGCGCTGCCCTCACCGAATGATGAAATGCGTGCAAACTACACAAATACCAGTGCAGTTCCCAGCTGCACCCACACACACACAGAGGGGAAATAAAAAATGGCCCCCTCTCGCAGTGTGTGTGTGTGTGTGTGCGGTGCACCCCCTTTATGTATCCTAGGCTCCGCCCTGCGTTTGGCTGCGTTTCGGGAGGAGGGCTTCGTGGGGAGAAAAAAACTATACGTAGCGGGCCGGGCTTTTGGCTTTTGGGATTGGTATTTTGGTTTCGGTTTGGGGGTTGCAACTAACGGGACTCTGCTGCAGTTGCAGTCGCTGCCGCCGTTGCAGCCTCAGTCTCAGCCAGCGTCGACTGCGGCCTGTTGTTGTTTATCGCCCGTTGAAGCCTACTTTTTGGCGTCTCCCATGTGCGTGGCCCCCCTGTTTTTTTCTTTTTGCTTTGTTTTTTTCTTGTAGCCCCATTTTTTTAGGCCCTGCCAACCGCACGCTTAGTTTGCAATTAAAACGAAAGATGCTCGCTCTCTGTCTCTGTACCTAAAACCCATCCTTTTCGTTGGCTTTCCCTCTATGTGCTGCTTATTTATGTACTCGCTTGGCGGAAAAAGCTAAACAAGAAAAAAGAAAAGCAGCAAAGCTGAATTTTCTTTTAATGAAAAACGCTCGCCTAGCCACGTCCTGTGTGTGTGCAGTTATCGCAGTCTGTGGTTTTTTGCCAACCAGGAAAAAAATAAAAATAAAAAGGTATAGGGAACCAACAGGCAAATGACAGTTTTGCATTGTGGTTTCGTATGAAATTCTTTCTTTTTTAATTTTTTGGATAGGGCATTAGTTTGCTCGTGGAGTGGATTTTACAAGCTCTGAAGTAATGTCTCCTTAGTGCATTTTTACTTCGATTAATAAATTTTATCCGATATTTGTACCTTAAGGTTCGAAACTCTTTCACTTAAGGTACAAAGATCCTATTATTTCTATCTTAGGTTCTAGGATTAAAATCTGGTTCTTTATTTCTGGGAATATCCCTTCAATCTTTTCCATCGAATTTTAAGTCTTAGTTTCTTCTTTAGGTAAAAGAGATTTCGATCTTTGTAAAGAAATTCATTAATATTTACAGATAGTTGGCCAGTTATCTTTAATGTGCGTATTAAAAATTATTATTAACTTGTAGGGATATATTATCGGCTTATCGTTATTGATATTTCATTCGCATCAAATTAAGAATCTGAGAAAAATATTATATTCTACAATATGAATATCTGAATAGTGTTTATAAATAATAATTATGCATATATTTTTATGATTTTAAGCTTTAATTATATAGGAAAATCTGAAAATAAAGTACAGGACAAGTGAATAATTGTTTTTTGTTTGGTATTTCCAAAATAAAACTAGAATATATGATATAGTTTGTAAAATTATCATATAAAATACCATTTTTCATTTTTTTAAAGTCAAATTCATTTTAATTTAAGGTAAAATCTAATAAGATAATAAAAATAAAATACGCAATAATAGTAAACATTTTATAAATAAATGTAGTCCTTTTAATTTGAATTAAATCTTGTTAATAACGGTTACAATAATATTTAAATGAAGGATTATTTAATTCATACCATTATTTACTTTTATTTTACATAAATTTAATTTTTATTTGTTTATAAAATTTTAACTAAGCGCTGGATTATTAACTTTTGCAATTACCAATGTAATTTAATTGTTAATAAAATTTATTCAGCTAAATCTCTAAACCTAATTCCCAACCTTTATCTTCCTGAGCTGCCTTTGAAATACCCCCACGACGATTACTTGGGGAAGTTTAATTTGCTGAATGAATTCATAAGATGTCAGCAGAGGGTCAAGCATTATTATTAATGATTCCCTTTGAATTGTCCAACTCGGATGCACAGGCTTTCGGGGGCATTGTCGGTAGGAGCTTATCACTCATGCACCTGCAGCGTTGACTGCAATTGCAGCTGCAGCGGCAACTGCAACTGCATTCTCATCAAATATGCTGTCAGTGGGGAGGAGGGTCCTCCCCCGAATTCCCGAACGATTGTTCCTGCATTTCGCAGGACTTTCGGATGCAGTTTGGGCTTATGTGCAGCGCGCCAGCAACATGTGGCACACGCACTATGGCCGCCCGGCTTTGTGAACATATGGTCCAGAGTCCGGACGGAGGCCTGTTTTCGGAGCTGCGCCGCCATTCATGTGTCGAGTATATATATATATGCACATATAGATATTTATTTAACACATTTTATACACACATTTATATAGCCTCGAGTTCGTTTTTTTCGCCAGCCAAAGCCAATTCTTTTTGCCTTGTTTTCCGTTCATCTTTGTTTGAACGCTCTTCGCACCGGGGTTCAAGGTCGTCCAGCACAGCGGCACACACAACAAAAAAGTCGAGTGCTTTTTTATATATGTTATATATATATGTATATCTATCTATGTATATAAATTGCCGCCTGCATGTGTGTGGATCAATGTCTGATTTATTGCAGCTCGTGCCATTGCACTTGATTGTGTCCCAAATACCAAAATACGGACAAAAACGAACCCCACAAAGGGGATATAGAGCGTGTAGAAGCCAAAACAGCGGATGCCGGGCAGAGTGTGGAGTGGAAATGCAGGCAAAAGTGCATGAAAATCAACCGAATGCATTCCACGGACAATGCAATTGAAGCATTTGCTCCCATGACCCTGATCGCGGTCAAATGCATGAGGGTTTCACTTTTTTCACGCATTTTTACATTTTTCTTCATTTTTTATTCATATAAAAAATTTGTTTCAAATGGCAGGTAGGTGCGTTTTTAGGCTTTATTAAGGGGATTGCAGGGGGTATAATATTTTAAAGAATTTAATCCATTGTTGCAAACAGGGAAATACAAGTTTTTAGGAGAGCAAAAGCGGCTTAAAACTAAGTTGTTTAGCGATTCCCTGTACCATTTTTTAATCATTAAAAATATAAAGAAATACTAAGAAAAAATCAAGCGCTGGAAGTCCTTTGAATTTGTCAAGAGAAATACATTTTGAAGCAATCTTAAAATATGAAAAGCTCCTTGATTTTAGATTATTCTTTGAAAGCAAAAAAACCAAATTAATTCGGTATTTCTTTTGGTATTTATTGAATAATTGAATTTAATTGAATAATCGACCGGCGCCCCGATCTAGTCATGTCGGTCTGTTTTTTTTAGCTGTAAGCTTTAAATTTTTAACATATAAAATATTTGCATTAACATTAATTAGGTTTGCAACCTATATTTTAAAATGTGTTATCTGTTTTCTTGCAATAGCCTTTCCTAGTCATTTTTACTCAAAGATTACAGCCAGAAAGCATGCTATGATATCTGGAAGATATATTTCATAGTATCTTCTCGTATCTTAGTCATACTTTCTGTTCTTAAATTACTTTGGCCAATAGATCATAACTCATGTGAGAGAGAGAACGCTTTAATTTACAATCGTTCCGTTACTCATTTGCTGGCTTGGCGGCTTGGAGCCCCGGAGAAACCACAACCTGTGCATGGTGGTCAGCTGCTGCTCACTGACCGGACCCAATCCCAATGCCCAGAACCCAATCCCGATCCGCAAACCCCAATCCCCTAACCAAACCAATCCCAGGCCAGACCAAGCCAAATCCCAAACCCAATCCCAATCCCAATGCCAAGCTCGGTCTAAAATCCGCGGATGCGGACCCATTTTCTCTGCATTTTCGCCGGCAGCTTCGAAATGCCAGGCGATTGTTCAATTGTTTTGCTAACTTTGCCTGGTTGTTGTTAATGTTGTTGCTGCTGCTGTCGCTGTGTTGTTTGCCCCCTGAACGCTTTCCATTTGACTTTGTTTTTTGGCGCAGACACGCGGTTTTTTCGGTGGAGCTTCAGATGGGAGATGGGAGCGTTGGTCAGCACGAGGCGCAGCAATTGTAGAATTTTTCTTTCGCTTTGTACACATATTTGTGTTATATTTGCATTGGTTTTATTTTCTGTCTCTGATATCAAGCGGCAATCGGTTTCAGCTCCCCGGCTCCACTTTCTTTCTTTCTTTCACTCCTCGCTTTCTGGTGCCGCGTTTCATTTTTACTATTTGTGCCAGTCTACACCCGACTTTATGGGGGGTTGGGAACCGGTCCGTACTTCCCATCTCCGGCGGTGGATTTAACATTTGAAATGGTCATCGACGCGCATTTTAAATGATCTATGTGCGAGTCTGTGTGTGTGCGGCGCTTAATGGGCGCTGCAGGGCGTGGCAGTTGCCTCTGTTTTTTTCCCATTTCCCCGAAAGAAGAAAGAAAATAGAAGGCTGCGAAAATTTGTTGGTGCGAAAAAGAAAAATTCAGCCTGCTATAATTAATTGTGGCTCACTCCCCAGCAGCTCGCTTCTCGCATTTCGCATTTTGCATCCTTTGGGCAGGACATAATCAGGCTTCGTGTGTGCTCGCTGCCCGTTTGCCGTTTGCCGTTCGTTGTTCGTTGTTGTTTTGTTGTCGTGCGCCGACGTCGTCGTCGTTGCCGTCGCCCTGCGATTGGCTTAGAAAATTGCGAATAGGCTTGGTCCTGGCCCGGCTTTCTCTTTAGCCGTCTCCTTTAGCCTGCCCCTGAAAATAATCAGTTAAAACGGAGACAATAAAGCGTGGAAAAATTGACAAAATTCCTAGCTATTTTTTCAGGATTTTCCTTTGCATCCAACGCATTTTGTGAATTATCACTTGGACAGGAAATACTCGGAGCTTACTGAGAACAAAAAATAGGGAGCGAGAGGAAAGAGAGCGTGTAAAAGGGCTGAAGAGAAAGCTTAAGAGAGAGTGCAGTTAAAGGAAGAGGTTATTGGCTTACATGGCGTATACTTGATTTTGAGTTAGGAATTTTAAAACGATAAAATGTAGAGTTTGGGGGAGTTATTGTTAATTAAATGCGATGAGGAAGGGTTAATATTGTTAATGAAGAAGGGATTTTAATAAATTCAGTCAAAAATAAAAGTAAAATGTACTTATTTTTGATCTCAGGTCGAAATTAAATACATATTTTTTGTGAGAGCTAAGACTTTTAATTTAAAAATAGTTTCAATCCTCTTTTGCGTTAGTTAAGATATCCATATCAACTACATAAATCCTCAATTGTTATAAAATACAACAAAATATTTTAAAATTTAGAATAACTAAGCTTATAGTTCATGAATATTAAGATTTGAAAGTCTAAAAGCTAAGAATGTGCACCACCCTGGCGTATACTTAATGTAAGTCAGGGAGATTCAACTGCAACATGGCGTATACTTGATGAAATTACAAAGACCTAATCAACCGCAATGCATTAATTACTAAAAACACATTCTTGGGCTTCTACCCGTAATAATCTAATTAAATTTGTGTAATTAACTCCAAGTTAACGTATTTAACCGCAGGAACTAACAATTATCAAGCCAAATTCCATATTCCCTTTGAAAAGTCCGAGTCTTCCTTGGCCCCAGAATTTCACCACTTGTCAGCACTTGTCGAGGGGGCCAACCTTGAAAACTTCTTGGTAACTCCCAGCCGCACATGGAAAACTGTCTCACTCAAAGATCTCAAAGTGGCTTTCTCGCTCAACTGTCTCGCTCAAAGAACTACACAGTAGTTCGAGTCGCTTCGGCGTCTCATTCTCGTCGCTCAGGAAAAGCCAAGAAAACTACCCCCGAGAGCGTGGATTGCCATTTCTCCAGCTCTGCCGCGTCGCTGCCGCAGCGACTTTCCCCAGCCGACTGCGACGCATTAGTTTGCAGCGACGCCGCCGCCGCTGTCGCCGTCGCTAACCTCAAGCAGCGCCTGTCATTGTCAGCAGTTGTTGTTGCCTACTTATGTTTTCCTCGTTCCGTTTTTTGCGTTATTTATTTTTGCGCGCTTTTCCACGAAATTTTGTGATTGGTCGCGACGCCGCCGAGGATGCTGAGGAAAACGATGGCGATGACGGCAACGACAACGACAACGACGACGAGGACGAGAACGCGGACGCGGAAAATGTTTCCTCACTATATATATGTATAAGTGTAGCCAGTATATGTATGTGTAGCTCATTTTTTCCACGAGTCGCGAGTCGCGAGCCGGAAAACTGACGCTGTCTCTGTTCAGCGTTTTCGGGGGATGGCGCCGACGCTGGCGCATTTCTTATTATGATTAAAAGGATAAGCGCACAGGAGCAGGGCACAGGCAGGCAGCATCCATGTCCTTTGTGGAGACAAAAAAAATTATAATTAAAACTATAAGTTTTTCTAGAAAATTCACAGAAGCCCAAGAAGATGGAAGGCTATTATTAAAAATAAAATTAGCTTAAATTAATTACAATTTAAAATGGAATACAATTAAAACGCTTAAAACTGTATTGGAAAATTGTATATTAAATGTTTATTTCCCAAATTTTGTACCTAAACGAACTCTAGAGAGTTCTATATTTTATTAGTAATTAATATTAATAATGCTTTCTTTATAAATACCTCAGATATTTAAGTTTCTATTGATTTCCTTAAAAATTCGATTTTTTTTCTTCTCCTAAAGATTAACCGAAGATTAATTGGTTTTTTTTTTCGTCTTTGTTTGCTTTCAAACGGCTCTGTTTGTTTTAGATAAGTAACTTTCGGTCTTCTGGCTTTCACGGCCAAATGTCGAATCCATTCTCACACACCCACAGAAGGATGCGGAGAGCTTTGACCCAAAACCTAGCCAATAAAGACATTTTTGACACCATCCTGCCACAGCCAGTGGCGGAGTTCCTTTGCCCCACTTCGCCGGCCACATCCTGTCTAGCAAACATTTTGTCTGCGCGTCGTCTTGCGTCCTTGAAAAACAACACTCAGCCAGCTGTGAGACCGGAGACCATAGATGCGGAAAGGAGCAGGAAGAAGCGGGAGAAGGAACTAGGAAGGAGCAGGCAGGACGAGCAGCAAAGGAGAGCAACAGGAAAGCGTTTTTACTTTTTTTTCCTCCAGTTTTTGTTTCTGTTTTTCGTTGTGTGACACTTTGGCCATTCGCTCCAGGAGTTAGGCAACTGGGTGGCTCTAAGCTTGCCTCCCCTCCCCCCAGGACGATGCCTCCTTGGAACCGGAAGCGTTTTCCTTGCGCTCAAAAGTTATGCAACATTCTATATTTGTAGCTTCAGCTGTGCGTTTGTCTTTGGATTTTAGTTATAAATCAAAAGGGGGCTTCAGCTACAAGAGGAGGCTTTGCTTTACTGGAACAGAGGAGCCTACTAGAATTAACGCCTAGAAAAATATTTAAAAGGTGAAACTAAACAAATTTTCAAGTCAAAAAGTCGTCTACGAAAAGTCTTTACTTGTAGAACTTGTCTCGGTTTTAAATATCTGATTTATTGACATTTTCACCTTTTTTTTTATTCAATAATCTCTCTGTGGATATACCCTCATTTTTGGTAAAGAAAAATATCAGGGATACTCCCTTTTTTCCGACATTAAAAGACTTAAATATGAAAGGATAATATAATTTTTTTTAACAATTTTATAATAGTTAAATAAGTATATATTATTTTCCAATTGTAATATTAAAACGAAAACAACTTCTTATCCCCCCAACTGAACTTTGTTGCGCTTTACATCATAAACGAATTCAATTAAATTCAACTTAATTTAATCTTACTTTAAGCAAACATAAATGCAATTTATTATCTGCGGCTAAATTCATTAAAGTTTCATCGCAATTCAAAGAGTCAGTGATGGGAAAAAATGATTTTTACTTGCCTTCCTTTTGTTGATTTGTCACAGCATTGTCCTGTGGCCGAGGAACGCTTTGCATTTAATTTGCTTGTGAAAAACCCGGGCTCGCTTTTAAGCCAAATATGATGAAACAATTTGATTACCGGCTGCGGGGCAGGCGGGAGGGCGAAAAGGCGGGGCTGGGGCCAGCTTACAGGGCACAATCGGCAGGGCAAAGGACTCCTCGCTTCGACGCCATTACACCGGAAGCGGAAGTGCCGCTGTCACATATTGACGTGGCGACAAATGCGACGCCATTCAACTTTGAGATTGTAGCAAAAGTTGCCCCTGATCCTGATCCCTCGCCGGCAGCCTCTCGGCAATGCAATTAAACTATTTCCGTGCTGCCTGCCAGTCGCTGTCGCAGAGTCAATAAAAATTAAAATAAAAATCTATATAAATAAATAACAATGGACGGAGCGACGGAGCTAACGAAAGAACGAAAAAAAAAAAGATCTGGGCAATTTGCGACTTATTGGCTCCGCGCCGATGGAAACAGCCAGGTTATTAGTAAATGGGGCGCCGTATAGCTGTGGTGATTCGTTCGCAGCGATTTCTCTATCCCTTAATCCCTTATTCAAATAGTATATATGTCTGGCTGGGAGGAAGTCAATGACCGGCTGTGGAATGAAATTGACTTTGAATGGTAGACAGTTTCTTTTTAATTTAATTAATTTCGAGGAAGTATTTAATTCTCAAATAAAACCATGCTACCTCAAGCTTATTATTGGTTTTTAATGAGTGCCTTCTTGTTAATTTCTCTCTAATTAAATCCGTCAGTTTTATCACAACAGCTGCAATCTCCAGGCCTTAGCAAACAGACCGAAATGAGCAAAAAAGCAGCATCATCTTCGACAAGAAGCACTAGTCACAACACCGGCAACTGCCACATCTTCTATTCCAGGTGGTCGCGGGTTCAATGCAAGTCCAAGTCGTTGCTTTGCCTGGCCGCTCAGTTGGCTTTGATACACAGAAAAAAATCGGTGTATTTAAAACAGAAATTCTATATATTTATAGATGAATTTTAAAATAAATATCACCAAAAACCGAAGAATGAAGAAATGAAGACAAATAAAAGGGGGCTCATAACAAACACTTTTTAATCTCTTAAATCTCTATATTTGTTTTCTATACAATTTTGAACATATTTTAAAATATTTATTGTTTTAAGTTTTAATTAAAATTAAAATTAATAATTAAAATTAATTGTATGTTAAGGAATTATAAAAGAACTTTTAAACTTTAAAAACTTTACAATAAAAGTAAATAAAAACTTTAGTATGAAATGTTATGCTGACTTGGGGATACCATACTTCAGTTTGTAATAATTTCTATAATATAAATTGGCTTATATTATTTTTTTTCATAATACTTCCACCTTCTGTATAAATATTTTATATTTTTCTGCTCTTTTTTTTCTCTGTACGACATCTGGCTGGGGCAAGATTTACACTTCCTCGTCCATTGTTAACATTTACGCCATTAACCTGCGTTGGCTTTTAGTGATATGCCACAAGAGACCACACATCTTTAGGTTTTCTTTGGTACCCTGGTCTCTCTCTCTCTCTCTTTCTCTGCCGCATATTTGGTGCAATTAAAATTTTCGTTCGCTTTTCTCGCTGCTCGTTTTTGGGGTCCCCAGGTCCAAGCTGGGGGTCTTGTAATAATTTCCACACGGATCTCCGAGCAGGGGGAGCTCGAGGTGGGTGCCGATCGAAGAGCGGCTTGGGTCCGCGCGCTCGCCTAAGTCACTTGCGCTGTCCTATGCAAATGCAATTGCCTCGTCTATAAATTAAATTATGCCTGCGAATTATGCATGCATAGCAGCGTCAACGTTCGGCGATGAGAAGCGGCCAAATGCAAGACTCTCTCTCAGCCGCAGACCAACCGCCGACAACAAAAGCAAGTACAGAAGACCTACGGAGCTGAGACAGTGTTGGTGGTATAGGTGGGTGTAGGTCGTGAGCTTGGGAGAGTCACGAAGTGAGTCACGAGATTGGTAAGAAAATTTGGAATTAAAATTAAGCATTAAGCATTAAGTATATTAAAAGAATTGTATTTAAAATAATAAAATTGCTTGTGCTTGACTGGCTCAAGAGATAAGTGGCCCTAGCTCAAGAGTTAGCAAATTTCTCTGTCCAGCATCTGCCGGCACACGCACAGTATGCACAGCCTGTAAGCATAAAAACGTATAATATAAATAATTAATTTGAAATATTAATATTAAACTATATGTGAAAGCAGACGAAAAATGTTAAATAATTAAGTATCGTCCGAGATATTCCAAATTATCGCTTACCATAGATAGATCGCTAGAAATATCGCTCACGCTCCCATCTCTAATCGGTGCATCGAGTCTATCTGTGTGTGGCGGCCGCAATCGTAGTGCACTAATTCACATTTGATGTTCGTCGAATGCGTTTGGTCAATGAGGTTAAGTTACATGACGAAGGCAGCAGCAGCAGCAGCAGGCGGCGGCGGTGGAGTTCCTCCTAGGAACTGGATGTGCCAGTGGAGAATGAGGAGCAGCAGGAGTTCACCGTCTATTGATGATGCTGATGTGGCTGGCAGCACTCCGCGGACTTGGCCCCGGTCCGGCTTGAGGCTTGAGGCTGCCGCTGGTTGCTGTTACCAGTTTCTGGCTTGGCTTTGGCATGCTAATCGATGGTGTTGCCAAATGCCGATTCCTTCCTCTTAATGTTGTAATTACACCGAGGGGACTCTCGGGCTATTCGGGGCATCATTAAAATTGTCTCCGGCCTGCGTGTGGCTTTTGGCAGCATTCTTCAATGATTTGTGGCCATTTTAATTCCGTTATCTGGGATCACATTTATGAAAGCGATAACTTCAGTATATGGCTTTCGATAATTTATGTCTCCTTCGGTTTTAATGTTTTTCTTGATTTGTGCTCTTGAGGCGTAAGTGATTTATTTGTGAGCAAATAGAACGTATAATATTTTATTAATGGTATTGGTATTTGTTTAATTGGTTTCTTAAGATGTTAAAATAATTTAAGTAGTCTTTGGACATAAATAATATAATTTATGTTTGTTTTCAGAAGGTTAATGGAAGCAGTAGAGGTTTTTGAAAATTAATTTGATTTTTCATTGAGAATATTGGTAACAATAAATCATTTATCATATGGTTTAGCTTTTTTAGTGTGCAAACAATTTTAATTATCTCTTAAACAATTATTATTGTTATATTAAATGAGTTTATAGCAGAGGTTTTAAGGTCTAACTGAATATTTCTTATATTTCCTAAAAAAATAAATATATAGCTGCTTAAAAAAATGTATTCAATATTACTTGGAATCATTAAATAAATTGTATAAGATTTTGTGTTTAAAATACAGAAACTCTTCCTATTTGTAAAGCGCCTGCAGTATATTTTTTAGTTTATTTTTTAACCCCTTTACTTTAATTTATTTCTGAATGATATTTCATGTTCCACTCTCTGGCCACATCAATCATCTTTTATCCGATTCAAATGCGTTCCATTCCCCATCGAATAATCCAAAACTTTTGACACATTTTAGCAACCAGAGCCGGGAGCATCCTCGATGTCGCCTCGTCCTCATGCTCCAGTTGGCAATTGAGTGAGTGAAAAAATAAAAACAAGAAGTGTGCGCCACCCAAGCAATTAGTGGAGTCTTCCTACACGACCTAGCCCACTAAGCAGGCAAGCCAAGTCGAGTTGGCCAAATTGACAGCCCCGACTCCGTTCCCTTTTGCCACGTTTTTGCAGCCACTTTTAAGCTCTGTCAAACCGGTTGCTTCATTTGCCACTCTCTCGGATATTTTTGCACCCACTTCCCCGTCGCATTTTTCCAGCACTTTCAGACCACTTACTTTCTTACTTCCTTCCTCTGCGAGAACGGCTTGAGTTGGCTTGCTTTCTTTGGCTTTTTAACTCAATTCCTGGCCACTCACTCGAACTGGTCAGCCAGTTTTAACTCGTTCTCGGCGCTCGTTCGTGTTCGTTGAGTTTTGTTTTTCCCCTTTTTCTGTGTGAGGCTTCGTTGGCTCCGGTTTCTCCTTTTTTCCACCGTGACGTCACTGCCGCTTCTGTCGGCTGCTCCAGTTCTTTGGGCATTCCTTGGGCCCCCGAGATGCTGCTGGCACGTACCACACACATCCACATCCATCAGTTTGCCCTCGGTCTGCGCGAAGGCATGTGGTCCCTGGTCCAGTCAGCGGGTTGAGGAGGATTCGGTTTGTTTTTTGGCCAGGTTACGTGAGTCCAAAAGGGGCGCCAGCTGCCGGGAACGAACGGGGATTCATGGGTTTAGTCGAGTCAAGCGGGTATTTCACACACAATAAATGAACGGAGCAAACACAGACAGTGTTTTTTTTGGAGGAAGGATATGGTAACTGGGTTACAAGATGGGATCTGAAGAAAGGGGAATAAGTTGTTATTAAATGGAGTGTAAATATTGAACTTAGTTATTATAATAATTCTATTTTGGTTGATTCAATTATATATATTATTAATAATTTTTTTATTATTAATTAATAATAATTATAAAAGGTAATACGATTAATTATAATGAAATAATGACAAGTTTATATTTTAATACATTTATTGTTACTTACAAGGTAAGGAATTATAATTTTTTCTATTTGAAAATTTAAAAATTAAAACATATTTTAATAAAACCTTTTGTTTTAATATTATGGGCATGTTCAAATACTTCGCAAAATTCTGTAAGCTTTAAAAATACATAATAAGTAAATAAACTATATTATTTCAAGTTATGTCTATCAAAGGCATATTTTTAAAAATTCTAAGAACAGAGTCCCCTTTGCCTTAATTAATTTTCTCGCTTCAAAACTAATAAAGAAAATCCTCAAAAAACATCATTTAAAGTGAATTTAAATGCTTAAAATTATGCGAAATATGTAAAACAAATTGAATACCCTTACCAAGACCTAAAAAACTAAACATATGCTTCTACTAATTGTTGAAAATTATTTACAGTCCCGGCTGGCAACCTTTTAAGTACCCCTTTTCATCAAAAATGTGTACAAAAAGTTAAACTGAATTAATGTGGAGATCTTATGCACACAAATTAGCCCCTGCCCTGTCCATAAACAAAAAGAAGCGATTGCCCAATCCCCCGCTCGCTCGCTTGCGAACACAACGGAAATGCTAAATTTTCATATTATTATACGGACAGGCGGATTGATCGATATCGATCGAGCGATCGATGGACGCGGCAGCGGCGACTGCGACTCTAACTGTTTCGACAGAAGCACAAATTAACATAATTGAACGAGGCGAGGGGAGATCCAGATGTATGAGTCGTCGTATATGAGGGAGAACCAGTTGGCCGAAGTCTACTCGCTTTGCTTGGGTAATAGAATTACAAATTAAACGCGCACAAATTATACCGGGCCACGGATGCCGAAGATACGAGAGTGAGTGTACCCAAAGCCCAGAAAGACGACAGACCCCCCAAGGCAGCCGGGGTTCCTCAGATTGCCTCAGTCTCCAGCCTCCAGTCTCTATTCTCTGTATTCCAGTCTCCATACTCCATCTCCGTCTCCGGCATTTATGTAATACAAAATTAGACTACATTTTGAATGATTGGCGGGAAGTTGGAAAAAGGGGTTCTGGGATTTGCAAGCCAAATGCGATTGCGGAGCCAGGAAATAGTCGAACTAATTCCGAGCCAAATTGCGTGCGGACTGGCACAAAAATTGTGTAAACTTTTTGGGGAAAATTAATGAAAACAATTTGCAAATCAAAGTATGGGCGAGGCAACGCACTTTTTGCACATTACACACGGGTTGAAAATGTTAAATGTTTTAATTTCCTGTACCGAATGACATTTTAATGAAGGACTTTCCAAAAAATCCAGTAAAAATAATCAAAGTACAGGGCGGGCTCTGACAGGATTTAATTTTCCATGCGTTTTTAATGCGTTCGTGCAACGCCCGAGTTCGGTCTGAGGGTACGCACAGCGGAAGTTAATTAATAAAATATTAAAAGTTATTTATTATCATTTAAGTTAATTACAGGCATGTGGAAAAGGGGCGGAACGGTACAGGAAATGCGAGGAAAATACAATTTCTTCTGATAATTTATAATCGAAAAGCAGAAGAGCTGAACTGCTTGGCAAGGGTTGATGTGCTCAGCAGTAGAGAAGGTTTAATATATTTTTAAAGATTAAGGAATGACTAATAACCAAGGACATTAACTAAATAATAAAAATATATTTTTTTAAGTACCTAAACCTCCCTTTGCTTTTATCTTTAATATTTTTTAATGACAAAACATGATAAGCTGTTTTAATTACCCCTTCAGTTACCATTGTTTCTTTTTCATTTATTTATTTACTTAACTTAAACAATTCCAAATAGCATCTGCTCATGAGCATTTTAATTTCCACTTGGCATAACCAGGGCCATAACCATAAACAAAGTTCCCACGGATAAACATCGTGATTATTAGCCACAATTGTGGCAATCTGCGTGCCGAGAGCCTGTTAACACCGGGCCAACTAAGAATGTGCTAATTATGGAAAAGAAGTTAAGAGAAAGGAGTAAAGTAAAGAGTGGCAACTACTTAGCCAGGCAGGCACTAGTTGAAAGACCGAAACTAATTGCCGGTAATTGTCTGGCCGTCTTTGAGTCGTTGCCATTAATTAAATCCGAGTCTTAAATATGTAAAAATTATGCAAGTTTCATGTTGCATGCAGCCTGTCTCTCTTGCTAGCCTCCAGCTGCTGACACTTTGCCTTCGCCCCGTTTTCAATTAGTTTTCCCCGGCTGGATGTGTGTGTGTGTGTGTCATGCGCTAATTTTCCAATAAATTTAATTCACAAGGAAATCTAAACAAAGGAATTTTCGGGGAAGCTGCGCCAAAATGCAAATTTTTGGCCCAAGAACTGACACACAGCCTTCGCCGGAGCCCCGTCGCTCTGTGATATTTCCCCGAGACCAGGCTTTGTGTCTAAATTAATTTGGTTGTTGTTCCTCGTCCTCGACGTCGTCATGGTGGTCCTTTTTGGGCTGCACTGCGTCTCCTTTGCCGCCTGCAAGGGCAGAGGGCGAAGCTCGCCGAGGATGCTGGCACATAATTGCATTTATTATTGAGCAAAATGAGTAAGTTATTGTGGCCGTGACAAAAGGCAACCGCATATATGACGACATCGCAGCCCAGGACGCACCAGGACGGGAACTAGGACCTAAAGCATTGGCTCTGTGGGGCGACTCTAAGGATGCCTATCTGCCTGCCGCTGCCCCGGTGCTTCAGCCTTTCATAGTTATAATCAATATATTATGGCTGCTCCTTTGACATTTGACTTTGTGCCGTCAATGTCACTGAACGATTTCACGGAGCTCACACTCAATAAGTGGCGGTTGAACTTTAACCTCTGAAGGGTTATGAGGAGAATAGGGGAGCAATTATGACAAATTACAGTAGATATCGTAGTTATCTATATTATCTAATTTATTATAATAAAAAAATCACTGTTTGCTGATTAAAGCTGATTATAAAATAAATAAATATTATATATAGCTTCCAATAGGAAATTTCTTTAAAATACTAAGAATATCAGAGACTTTTCTCCATATTTCCAAGAACTGCAATAAGTTATATTTAATAGAAATAATAATATAAGAACCTGCTGAAAGTACCATAAATTTTAAATCTTTAATAGTTTATCAGCTTACTAAACTTTTAAAATTAGTAAAACATAAAGTAAACTTTCCAATCAAAATGAAAATAATTAATTATGGAATTCCTTACATTTTTACTTCACAGAATTATCCCTTTCCAAGAATAACAAAACTTTCTCTCCACACTTTTCATTATACCCTCAACCTCTCCGCTCATAACCACTCGGGTAGCTCCATTGTTCTAAGTAGAAAGTGTTCTATGATGGTATTCTAATTGAAATACGTAAAATAAAATTATGAATATGCAAAATAAGCAAATGGATGACAATGCTAAGCAGCTCGGTTTCGGTTTGGGTTAGAAGTTGGGCGGACATAGTGGTAAATGTTATGCTGAGTAGCCGACGACGTCCAGAGCCTGGGCATAATGAAAACTAAAATCAAAACTCCTGATTATTATGGCAGCAGAGAGGGGGGGATGGACTGGAGCTGAAGCTGGGAAAAAACATCAAAAGTTTTGCATAATTCGCTTATGCTTAAAATGTTCAAGTTGTAGTCAGTAGAGAGGGACTGGGGGTTGACGAAAATTTTTAATTAAAATGTGTATAATCAGAAATGTAGAGCTTCTTCGGCCAAAGGCGTTGCTTATGTAACAATTATCTTTTGTTGATGCGCTGTGGCTGTACTACATTCCTATGTACAGGCTCAGTCTGCTATATATTCCCATATATTAAGCAATAAACGAATTTACAACAGCTGCAGTGGAGCCAGGATACATATATAATCGAGTGTGTGCGTGTGTGTGGGGATAAATTGCATTGCATACTTCCAGACGCCTTGGAGAATGTCTGCAAAATTACCAATTTGTGCTTCGAGCGTGGGTGTGCTCGTGTGTATTGCTCGGCCAGGCCATCTCAGGGTGTTTATATGTGTGGACATTGAGTATCACTTATAATTAGAAACTCAAAAATGCACAAACACATGGGCAGGGCCGAAAGTTGTTAAGGATATGCAGCAGACAACAACAGCCCTGAGCAGGACGACGACACCGAGAAGGTGGACTCCAGTCCCCTTACCCATTCCATATCGCCTATTTAATGCATATTTCGTATAACTTTGATGTGCTGCAAAAATCCTTGATACGTGTGTGTGCTTGTTGTGCTTGTGTGCTCGTGTGTGAGCTGCTGGCTTTTATGTATTTACGTTGCATATGAAATGATATTTATAGTAAACAGATTATTTTATATGCAGGTATATGCAGGCCAAGAACCGAAGCGCACTGCAATCGCCTCCTTGCTCGTCCTTATAGAGTCCATGTGTGTGCTAGTGTGTGTCGAGATGACAAAGACAGAAATGTCTGCTTTGTCTGTTGTTGTTTGCCAGGACTCGCTGCGCTCGGTTGCTGTTGTTGTCTCTTTAGGCATATAAAATGATTAGAACTAATGGTCAATATGCAGATGAGTGTTGAGTGTAGTTTGGTGTTTATTTGCACAGTGGGACGAGGGGTGATGGAAATCGAATGAAAATTCAAGCAAATAAAATATATATTACGCCTGTAGATGGTTTTTAATCAAGCTGAATTCACAAAAATTAATAAATAAATTACATTTTTTATTTAATTCTTGGTTAACTATAAAGTTTAGATTGAAATATCTGAACAAGAAACAAAAACAAAGTGACTAAGTAAGAGGAAATTAACAGCTTTACATTTTTATACCCTTGCAGAGGGTATTATAATTTTGCCATGATATTTGCAACGCAGTGAAGGAGGCATCTCAGACCCCATAAAGTATATATATTCTTGATCAGCATCACCAGCCGAGTCGATCTAGCCATGTCCGTCTGTCTGTCTGTCCGTCTGTCTGTCCGTCTGTCTGTCTGTCCGTCTGTCTGTCCGTCTGTCTGTCGGTTTCTACGCGAACTAGTCTCTCAGTTTTTGAGCTATCGGGCTGAAATTTTCAGCATAGTCTTATTTCTTTATGTCGGAACGGCCGAAATCGGACAACTATATCATATAGCTGCCATAGAAGGGATCGGTCGATTTATATGAAAATGTAAAATTCTACATGTAAAATGTAAAATTTACAAAATGTACATAATTTGACATTTTTTTTTTTACATTACCAAATGGACCGATTTTCAATGATCCAACTGCAAGGGTATACAAACTTCGGTTTACCGAAGTTAGCTTTCTTTCTCGTTTAATATTATATAAACAATAGTAATGACAAAATAAATAATTATTTAACTTTGAAGAAACAAGATTTAGAAACTAAGTTTAATTTGACCGTAGTGGTTCATTGTATCAAATTTTGTGAATGAATGTGCGTGTGCCGGCAGAGGCTGGACTAAGTAATTTTCATATATTCATTTTCACCACTAGTCTAAATTAATTATAATGTTTCTTCTCATCTGTATATTTGCTTCATAGATATTACTTCAAATTTCCACCAATTAAAATATAATATTTCCAAGCTCCTTCCAATTAAATCAACTCCACACCACAGTGCAGCATCTTTCCTCCAACCCAAGGCCAGTCCACAGGCCCTATTCTCGCTGCAGGCCGGAGGAGTCGACCACAACTGCATCCGAGGCATTGGCATCGGCATCGGCAACTCCATCTGCATACTCATTATATGCATTATGTATCGGCCCGGGAGTGGGCGGAGTGCTCTGTGCGCATGTATCCCATGGACACTCGGATGCTCGGCCGTCGGATAGATGTGTATGCATTGAGAGCACTAAACAAATCAAGTTTTACTCAACATTATTATCAACATTTATGCATTCAGAAGTCACCAGAAGACCCGCAACCCCACCCGACACCCGACCAACTAAGCCGAATTGGAAAGACATTGCAGCGCAGCTCCGGCTGGCCCCAAAATGCAAACTGAACCCCTCCTCATCGCCTAAGAAAATTTATCGAAATGTTGAAACAGATTTTGTGCGGTGCCAGGAAAGGGGGGGAGGTGGAGCAACCACCTCCAACTGAGGTGGACTCATGGACACAGCTCTCTCCCGGCTCTCGTACCCAAACCCTATCCCAGCGCACCATCAACTTTGGCTTCGGCTTCTGCTTCTTCGAGGTTCCTAATTTAAATGCAAATGAGATTCATTTGACGACGACACCAACATACTTTGTCCATGTCCATGTCTTGCGCCTGCACACCAACATAGTCCGACTACGAGTGTGTGTGTGTGTGGAATTTGATAATGTGTGTGTATGTACAATTAGACATCGGTCTGTGCATGTATTTAGTTGCATGTTGTCCTTTCGCACATACATACATATCTAAAGCTCGCATATAATACATAAGTTGGCTCCGAGTTTGTCTCTCCTTCACGAGTTCGTGTGCGAGTGTTTGCCTTTCATATATAAATGAACTATTGCAGTGTAAATGAATTAGTCCAGCAGGCAGTGGCGGCGGTGGTTGACTCTGTGGAAGGGGTTTCACATTTTGGGGGGTAATTTATGGCTATAAAAGGGGTAAAAATGGAAGGTAATGGGAAAATATTCGATATTAATGATAGGAGGGAATATATACACTTTTTTCTTAAGGTAATTATAAAAGGTTCCTGGCTTTTTTTCAGTCTGTGATTAGAATTCCCAACCAGTTCGAGAATTCTTAATAGCTAGGCCAAAATTACTAAAGTATCTTATTGTAGTGCACGTTCCTTCACATCTATTGCGAAATGTTCGACTGATTCGATTATAAATTAATTTGCCTTAATTACTACATTAAATAATTAGTAAAATAATTAACTTAGGATCAGACTTTCTATATACAAAGCCTTCAGCAATGCCATATATTTCTAAAATGAGATATCATATATTTTCTTATAGCATAACTATCATTAAATATTTATAAATATTATTCTTAAAGCTCCAATTATATTATTTTCTTTCCAAACCCTTTGCCTAAGTCCCCTTTCTCATCCCCCTTAGCAGCCAAAAACTTTGACCACGACTCTGGCTTAATTAAGCACTTGTCTGCATACATTAAAAGCTGCCACTGTCGCTGTCCCTTGCCGTCCTCTGATGCTCTGTTCTCTTCTCGCTGCAGCTTCTTCGTTCCTTCCTTATTTTGCCCAAATACAAAAGCCTATTCCGCACCGATAACTGCAAACACAACAACAAACACAGCGGCAGTGGCAGCGGCAGCCGAGGCAACTTGGCCAGTTGGCTGTGTCGGACAGGAAGCGTTAGGAAGCGTCAGGACATGCAGCCAGCTACTTGCACTCATGTAGATGACTTGCTGCTCCCCGGCGCTTCCGCTCACGTCCACCGTCCCTTCTATATGTATGTATACGAGAAACAGGAGCAGCAACAACAGCGCACAATTATAAATCTGTCCACACACAAACACATAGACGAAGGAGCGGTAGAACGGTGGAACGGTGGCTAAACCCCCCTTTTCGGACATGGACGTCGACGATAATGACGATGATCATGATCATGACGATGACGACGCTACGGCTGCTTAAGTTTTTGGCATTAACAAAGCTACACCAGCCACACCCGCCGCCGCCCCCAAAACTGTCCCCCCTCGGGCGCCATGAAGCCAGAACGGAAACCGAAACACACTCACACTAGCACACACTCGCACACTCGCTCACTGATACCAACACGTAGCCCCGGAGTGGCTGACAACACCATACCAACACCAGTGCAGTGTCCTTGCCAACGCTGCCAAAACCGCCTTGGAAAATTAGCATCAAACGCATAAAATGACCAAGTCTAAGTCTGCCGCAGTGCGGGGGGCGGGCAGAAGAGGGGTTTAGAAAACGGGGTTTTCAGTCCGGGGCTTTCAGGGGGGGGTAGCCGTAGCCTGGGCCTTGCATTCTCATTTGGAATTACGAAAATTCAAAATTTACAAACGAAAATGTTATGAGAACGTAGCTTGGGCTAGGATTTTCCCTCGCCGTCGTCGTCTTCGCCTGCTTCTGCTCCTCCTCCTCTCCTAGCCATGTCTCCACCGTCTCCTCCGTCTCCTTGGTGGAGTGACGCACAATAGTTGGTTAGTGTAGCCAGCATGGGGCAGGGGGCCCGGGGGCTTGGCTTGTCCCAGGCTCAGTGCTCGGTTTGGGTATCCTGGGGTGGCCATGCCGTACAAGTTAATTCAGTTAAAGGACCCAAAAAGTCTGGTGTGCATTTTCGGCTATACAAATGAAGGAGGAACAGGGCGTAAGAGCAGGAGCACGGGGTGGCCGTCAGTGGGACGGCTTTGCCTAGGCGTGTATTAGTATGCGTAGTTAAGTTCTGACGCCAGGACTCGCTCTCTCAGCCCTTTCATTTCGGGGCGGCGAAAGGCGAAATGCGAATGCGAATGTGGTGGTGCGGGTCCGAAGGAACTTTAAGTAAATGAACAGAAATGACAGGCAGACATTTGCATTATTATTAGTACAAGTTGCAGTCGTGTTTCGGGGTGGTGGCCGGGGTGGCTTTCTGGTCGGGTGGCTTCGCCTGCAAATGCATTTCATTGCATACATTTAGGAGGTTTTCATTACGTCGCAAAAGTTCCCGACTCTTGCTCTCCCTGTCTCTCTCTATGTTTCTCTCTCTGTCTCTTTCGTTTTAGGATTTTGTGCATGTAAGTTTTCGGTTACGTGTTTCGCCTGCCTCGATGTGTGCGAGAGCGAGTATTCAAAAGTCATTCCAAGTTATTGAATGGAATAAAATGTAATTTAAGTAAATTAGAATTTCAGCCGCATAGCCGAATTGTTGATCCAGGTATGCAGCCGAGTATATACGGGCTTTTAGCCAGCAAAAGGATATTCGCTTCGGCATTCCACTCCTGGCTTGCACATATCGATTATTGATTCTGGGCCTCAAAGGTTTTTGAAGGTTGTGGGTAGGGCGAAGACTTGAAAGTCAGGAAAATGGATAAATAAATATTTATTTAAAATAAATAACAAGTTAGATTTCATATATAAATTCTGTATATTTAAAATAAACCTAAATAATAGTTTAAACAGTAAGAAATAATATAGCCCAACCTTGACAAGTTCAATAAATGCAAACTATAAGAAAATTTCCCCCACCTTCCTGTAAGAGTTAAAAATATTTTATACAGTTTCGATCTCCTTATACCTTAGATTAAAAACCCCTAACCCTAAAAAGATAAAACCCAGCCCCTAAAAATGCTCCCCCACACCTTCGAAAAGTCAAAAACTTGGCTTGCAATTGACCATCGCTCCAGGTGCTCCCATTGTGCCCAGTGGGAGATGCCACAAAACCCATTCGGTTGTCGTCTGGCCAGGATCTACCATCCCACCCCTCACCGGGCTCCCACAATTGAAGCTGCTTACCCACCGGCCACCGTCCATCGGCAATGATTTTTTGCACTGCCATTTTTAGCGCTTCACCCAACAACCCCCGCGAAATTCCTTTATTTTCGCGTAAATTCAGCGAGCAACTTTCTCATACATTTTTTTTCTCGGTTTCGGCGCGGGGGGAAACTGTCGCTTGACCAAATGGTCGCCACCCAACTGCCCCCGAGACGACTTGCAGGGTGGACTATGCCACCACCTACCCTTTGGACTGATTATGGGTACGTGCACGTTGGAAAAATGTGCAGCGACAGACCCCTTGGCTTCCCCTTATCCCATATAGCCTCGTATATCCATGGGGTCCTTCTCATCCTCTTGTCCCGGCTGCCTTCACATGCGCCCAAAAGTTTGTTTTGTGTTTTGTTAATTTTTTCTTGGCCGCGAATTTGTTTTCATTTACGTTTTTGCATTGCACACGGGAAACGGAGGCCCCTTCTTCTCAATTTTTTACCATTTTAAATACTCTTTCAGGGGGTGATATGATACAGATGAGGAGCTTGTAAGGAAATTAAAATTTTGAGGAAAGATAAAGAAATAAATAAAGAAATTTAAAGATAAATAAACCTGAAAATCACAGATATGGCAAAGAAAAAGTTAGAAACAACCTATAAGAATTTTTATACATTTTCAAATTGTTTGTGTCTTTTATTCAGAGTTTTAACTTAAACCGATTTGGCTGCCGGTTGATCTATGGTTTTCTTTTATAGTTATACATTAACTGAATAATATATATAATACATTGAAATTCACATCATATTTATAACAAAATTGATAATAAAATCAATCTAATTTTAACATATTTAAGAAGGTTTAAAGATAAATAAATCAAGCTGAAAGTTTAAAATTCGTATTAATATATTTAATATAGAATAGAGACTAGGTTAGGAAGGTAAAAAATATATATAATATTATATATCATTATTATTATTATTATTAATATTTTTCTTAAACAAAATTACCAAGACTTCAAGGGTATTCCAAGCCTTGTTTCCTAAAGCCTGTCCTGTCTTCTTGTTCCCCTCGAAGGATATTCTGTGAGTGGTGCATGTGCTGAGCGGGTTGGGGGTTTCGAAAACAACGCGCGGGTTTCGGTTCACTGGAAATTGGTAAAAAACGATGCCCACGAAGAAGTTGGGCTGCACGAGGACGTCGCAGTCGCCGTTGCCGTTGCCGCTGCCGTCGCCGTGGCCAGCGCCACCTTAAGCCGCACACCCGAGCGTTAAAAACCAAACCCCAGCGCCTGCCCATCCCTGTTCCATTCGCATTTTTATTCGTGGGTCTCGTCTCTCTTTCCCTCTGAATGATGCTCAGCTGTTCATTTTTATTATTTTGACCATTATCGCATGTGGTTCGTTGCTTTGGTCAACAGCAGCCACGGACGCTGGCCGTTTGTTCGAGTCCTGCTGATTAAACATTAATTAAGGAAAACAATGCTCCTGCTGCTCTCGTCCTTCCTCGCCCTCTCTCTTGCTCTTTCTCTCTCTCCCTTTCTCTACGGTTTTCTCTGTCACTTTTTGCCACTCCTCTCCACTTCAGCCAAAAATAAAAATAAGAACAAGCTCGCGGAATTTGTATAAAAATGCAAAATTACGAATTTCGCGAGTTTCGTATTCGCCTCGCGATGTGTGTGTTCAAATGTACATATGTATGTGTGAATCGAAAGGGGATGACTGGGCCAAAAAAAATGTTGCTTAAATCGCCATAAAAAGTAGTAGAAAAATCATCGACAGACGTAATAAATTAAAAATATTCAGTGGTACGAGGCGACAGGCTCGGATTGTTAAGCAGCAGCAAAGGAAGACTTGTAATAGAGGGTGTTGGGGTTGGACAACCCAGGGGTTGATACCTAAAACGTGATCTAAAAATTCCAGGTGACAATAAAATGTATTCTTCAATAAAGAATTAATTTTTAGAATTTTATTAGATTTATATTAAAGGTTTTTTTACCTTTCAAATTCGTACAATAAAGTTTACCCAATATCTCATTTACTTAAAGGTGTTTAAACCAACTACAAATTGACAAGTTAACGCCTTCAGTTATTTATTATCCACCTATATAACTTCAATGCCATTATCCTAACTGGTTGATTTGCTCGAAAATGACTAATCAACTTGCCAATTAAATTTCCATTCCATGACATAACCTGCCCTGACATAGTTTCCTCTGCCACATCGCCCTGTTTGCCGTTTTCAATGAGCAAATATTAAAATTCAAATCACGTATTTGCCTTACTTGGCTCATAAACCCAGGCACACACACCGTCAGGGTGGTGTGTATGTACACACACAGTGACCCTTTTATCCTGGCAAACGCGCATGATAATGCATTTTGTGTGAGCAAATTAAAATTTGTCATTGCATACAATTATGCTGGCAGGGACTAGAATTAGAACCTTGAATATTGTCATAATTACTCGGAAAATTATGTCAATTACTCGCTTGAGGAGGGGCTGGGAATGATGTCAAGTCGAAGAGCTGCTTGCTTTAAAGTTGTATAAATTCACTTTCTTTCAGGGAAAAGTATCCCTTTCCCAAAATCCAATCATATATTTAAAGAATATTATTCAATGACATAATATTCAATAAGAATATTATTTACTGTGATTAGAAAACATAAAAAATATATATTTTTTAAGCGGAAAATATTCCATATTATTTGTTATTTAAACTAAAGCCCCTTCCCCAATCAATAAACCTTCAAACAATTGCATTTTAAAATATAATTTTGACTTGAATAACAATAACTACATTAATTAGTTATAAAAATAGAAGACCTGGCCAATATTACGAAAATACTGCCACAAAGCGGTCATCACAATCGTCATCGGCTCCGGCTTCGGGACTTCGGTTGGCTTGGATTTAGCACACTTCATATATACACCTGTCACACTCATTACACTAAGTACACCGATTAATATAAACACACTTATGTGGCTAATAGTAGCCAAAGCAGACCTATGGCTAGGTCGAATGGCATAATATTCCGCTGGCCTTCGGGTTTCTAGATATTGACGGAACGCTTCGTTGTCAATTTCGATTAATCTGTGAATATTCTCGAGCCGTTCTTCCATCTCCAAGGCATGTCTCTCTTCCCTAAGCTGACGTAGTTGATATTCGGTGACATGCGGTCCATATTCCACTTCAGGATCTTCGGGATCCGTGCGATTGCTATCTTGGTCAACGATGTTTGAGGTACGCGGAGGTACTAATGCCGGTACTTTTTTAGGAACCAGTGAAGCTCTTCTTAATAAATAAAGATCATCCGTTGAAGTCCGCTGAGATCTAAAGCCTGGAGTTTCCTCGCAATCGTCTGAAGATTGAGAACGCTCCGATTGAGAGTCGTCTTTATTTGGAAACTTCTTAGCGTTGTACTCCTGCCAGTTAAAGGACTCATCAATCATTCTTTGGTCCTCCAAGTACAGAAACTCTGCCACAGATGATGTTTCAGTGCCTGGTCGCTCAGGATGGATTCTTACTGTTAGAAGTTGATCATTATCCTCAGAAGTTGATACGTTATCGCCATTATCCTCTTCCTCGGTCCATAAAGGCGAAATGCCTTCGACATCAATTTCATCCCGTGGGGTGGGGATCTCTGCATAATAACGAAGTGCTATTAGATCGTCCTCATCTAAGATTTCTTCTTTCTCACAACAATTCCTGGGAGTTGGAAAATCGTCGTCAGACATAACCTCGGCTTGCTTCCTTTTCAGTGTCTTCCTAGGAGAGATTCGGATATCTTGGCTTCTTGGAGATCTTTGCTTCTTGCTGTTACTGGGCTTGAGTTTCTGGACTCGATACTTTTTATATGAACATGGCTTTCCGACTGGCTTGGCCAGCAATGTGTTTTTCTCAGTAGTCCGAACCAGTTTTGGATTCCAAAGAGCCTCTCTTTTGGATGCGCGAGTACTTGGCTTCGAGGGTATAGCTACCTTCATGGGTGCATTCTCCAACTGCTCGGCATTGACATCTTTCAGGTCTGAATTATCATCCGAGTTTTGAGTTAACAAAGCCGCCATCATGGCGCTTGTCAAATTTTGTTAAATGGGGCTTAAGCAAGAGTTGCCCTTGTAGCTTTAAAAAATAATACAAATATTTGCTGAAGTTGCTTAAAAATAAAATTCTAAACTTACCAGTTATAATTCAGGCCGATTTAAAATTCAAGAACTGCTTACTTAATTAAAAGATTTTGAAGGCAAGGCTTGCTCAGTAAAAATATACTTTTTTAAGGCCCTCAAAAAAACAAAAAATTACTAAAGCCAAAAGGTTTGTGAAAAATAAGCAAGAGCTCTAACCGAGTTGAATCTCGATTAGAAACTAAGGTGAAAGCCGGGTCTTGCTCGGTTAGGTAAAGGATTCTAAAAGCAAGGCCTGCTCAGAAGTGAGTTTTTGTGATTAAATATAAGTTTAGTACCGAGCTGAGTTGGCAGGGACTTGGAAGCCAAGTCTTACTTAGTTAGATAAAGAATTTAAAGGCTTTAAGTTACTTTAAAGATATATAAAAAACCAAAAACTAAAATATATTGAACTAGTGCTCCTTCGTCATTTTATTAAACTTATGTTCTCCTTCTGCGCTTGTTAGCTGTGTGCACACACCATCTCAGCTGCCTGCCAAGTTCAGCCACCTGGCCACACCTGCACTTTCATCGGCGGTGACCTCCAATCCAAATTGCTGTTCATTTAGACAAAATGAAATTCGTGCAATTAAGAACGAGGAGCTGCTCCGGCAGCTGCTGCTGCCGCTGATGGCGATGATGATGATGATGATGCTGGTGGCGGTGTTGCAGTGTTGTTCCCAGCAGGACTCACTTACCTGCCTCCTTGACCTACGACGCGAGTCCACAGTTACCACGTCCGCTGATGGTAGCCGGGTTTCACGCGCTTTGGCGGCCGCGTCCTTTTGCCTGCCAGGCTCTCGCTCCTCCTTCGCTCAGGACCCTGGTCCTTTGGCATCTTCTCGTGCAGCTCTTCATTTGCATCCGCAGCGAGGAGGAGGAGGCTGCCCTTCATTATATGGGCCGCTGGCAGGAAGCAGCGTAAAATAGGTTAGAGGTTAATTTTAGTGCAAAGTTATGCGCCCGAAAGTATGCAATTAGATTGTGCCCCGGCCAGGAGCAGGCTTCCTGTGATCCTTGCTCATAAACAGAGATGGGAAAATGGGTTATTTTTAGCTATGTAAGGGATTTTAAAAGGTTTATATTGATTTTATATTATTTATTCTCTAAAAAATACCAATAATATATTTTTCTAGTAAAAAAACAATCTATAAAAGAAAGTATTTAATTTTAGAATTTTTTAACATAAATATAAATATTATAGTTTCCCTTTGGATGATAAGATTACAAAGACAATCAATAGCAACAACTTAGAAATTATTTTTGACATTTTTTTTTATGTTTTAGATTTAATTATTTATATTATTTCTTGACACCTTTTTAGCTTAACTATTTCAGCTTTTTTCTATAATATATACTTGGCAACAACGCTACTACTTGTACTACTTCCCTCCCCTTAAGGGGCTGTGTGTCAATTTTGTTTGCCTGCAATTAGTTAGTGGGCGAAGGGCAGGACTTGATGGGGAAATAAATTCTGGAAGCCCTAGTGAGAGCATGCAAAATGTAATTTTCTCATTAGGACGACCATTTTTTTTATTTTCGTAATTGACTGCGCGTTCTGAGTGAATAAATTTCGCTGCAATCTGTTTTTAGCAGCAAAAGGATATTCAAATTAAAGCCATTTAACGCATAGAAATTTGTTATTTCTCTTATCTCCGCTTCATTTTAGTATTTCCAATTTTTCTAAATCCATTTCCATTTGATTTTTCAATTAAAAAAGTTCATAAAAATCGATGCGATCTAACAATAATTAGAATGGCTATTGGGGGCAGGAAAAATTAATAAAAATAGGACAGAAAAAAAGGCAGAGGGGGTTAATTATGTTATATGGCTCGATATGTCAACACGGAAAACCCCGAAAACCGTCTGATTCCCGTCCCGTCACCGCATATTAGCAATTCAAATTTGCCCATTAAAAAAGAGGAGAGCCGGGGCGGAAGGCGGCAGGCGACAGGACAGCGACTACAAAAGTCAAATATTGCCCAATTTCAAGATTAATTGTCTACGCACCTTACGGACCCCCGAAGCCCCAATCCCATTCCATCCCAGATCTTAAAGGGTTATTCGTCGGACCGACAAACGGGCCGCACAATTAATGCAGAACTCAATAAACTTTTGTCGAATGAAATTTTATGCTAATTAGAAGTTGATTTTTTGGTACCATCACCACACACAAAAGCGTATCCAAATGATAATGCCAGGCCTCGGCCTCGGCCTCGGACTCTCGGGCTTGCCTACTTGAGACAGAGCCCCCCCATTACCATAGGACTCGGTCCAGCTTTCGGTCTGAACTCTCCTCCCTGATTGATTTGCATTTCTAAATGCGTTGTCGGCATTTGTCGTAATTTGCTGCTGCTGCCAGCAAAATGTTGTCGCATTTTCGTTATAATTATGCATTTTAATTATCTCGATGAAGACGCCCGTCTTTGGCGTCCGAGCCAACAAAGGGTTAAACTTGGCTTGTTTGCATTTAGCCATCGCTTGGGTGGGGTTGGGGCTTGGGCCGAGGACTTCGCCCTCTAAACGTATGCTAATTTATCATTCCGGTCCTGCTTAAAATTGGTAAATTTGTCTGCTGCTAGACGAGTTGACAAAAGACCTTAGATGAAGGCGATTGGGTTGGTAGTTTCCAAGAAATTAAATGGAGAAGATGAGTAGCCTGGGTTATGGGGGGAGTTACCTGTATCTTCCTTTGATCTTAGTTTTTGGACTTAATAATATACATGGTAAAAACTAGTTTTAAAACATTGATAAATCTAGAGATTTAATATTAACAAGACTATATTAATTTAAAATATTTTTTCTTGTATATTAATTATAATTTGTTTATTTTTTGCACAAAAAACTTGCCAATCCATTTATTTTGTCTATAAAATTATTAAATAATTCGTTGGCAATATAATATCAGTATTTTATGATATTTTCTCTAATCTAAATATATTTTCCTTGCGTAATTAGAATATATTTAAAAGATTTAATGACGAATTAAACTTATCTCAAGCAGCAAGTCATAATTCAGAGCCTCAAAAAGGGTCCCTAAAAATCGATAAAGAAATATCTACAGAAACTTCTTAGCTAAGATGTATTCTCCTAACCATATTGAGATACAAGGATTAAATTGATTTTTAATTATTTACCAAGAGTCTGGTCCTGGGGCAACATCTTCCCTAAGCACCAGCTCTCCTCAGTGAGGTATTTCTCCAGCCTCCCCTTATCGAAGCCTCCTGTTGGTGGTCTTCGGCCTCGTTCCACTGGAGCATGACAAAAGCAAACAATTTATGTCATAGCAACGCCGCTTTACATAACTCACAAGCCGCTCTGCCCGAATAGCCTCGACTTGGCTTGGTTTTCTTAACGTGGCTCGAACGATGGGCTGCCGGATTGCTGGACTGCTGGTGTGGCTCTCGAAGCCTGGCTAAGCAGCCCGTGGGCTAAGCGTGCTGATGCGATGACGATGATGATGCTGCCGGCCATTGCGCATGCCAGACTCACCAGTTGCGGCAACCCAATCCCGGTCGCAAGTACTGGCCGGGCTCCACTCATATATGTATATGATTTCGACGAATGCTCGTTATCGATTTGAAACTTATATGGAAAAAACTAATGAAAATCAGGCAACATCATCATGCCGCAACCGAGGACCGCGTCCGAAAGGGTAATGAAGGAAAACCAACCGAAAGTCAAGAGAAGCTGAAGCTAAAGCTGAAGCTGAAGCTGCGCTCGCAAAAGCGAATTAAATTAAATTAAATGAAAACTAAATTCAAATGAGTTTTCGGTGGCATTAAGAGGACGGACAGACAGCGAAAGCAGGGACAAAAGCGAAAAAATGAGGATGGATTCGGAATCGGAATCGGAATCGCTTAGGGCCTGGCCTGTCCCTCGGTATCCATCCGCTTCTGCTCGCTGATTGTTGTTATTATTTCTTGTGCTGAACGGGTTTTTGTAATGAATTAATCCTCACAGCGCTTGGCAATTTGACTGTTGGTGGCTTTTCGCTTCGTTTCGATGCAAATCAGCTGATGGCCTGACAGTTGACCAAGGTTGGCACAGTGTCCTTAAGTATTTTTAGTTTTGAAAATAATTTTTAATGAGCTGAATTTCAAACTAATCTAAAATTTTTAAATTTGGAGGCTTCAAAATAAAAGGTATTATAGAGAAGAGTAAATACTAAATGTAAGTAAATAGTTTGAATTATATTTATAATTTTTTGTTAAACTTATTAGTTGCAGGGAGGAATATTATTCAGAAAATATCAGAGCTCGTCCATTAGGCTCAACTCCCTCGTCAGCTTTTGCTTGTACTTTGCTGGCAAAGCGTGGCAGAAAATGCAAGCAAGAGAGAAATTATTTTTAGCTAAATTTTGAGAAAGCTCCCCATATTTTCTCTCTGATTAAAATATCTTAGAATGGAGCTAGCACAAAACTGTCTCATTCCCTATTTTGCTTGTACATGGCAGGCAAAGCGTGGAAAAGAAAGCGAGAGAGAATGGTATCGTCTGTAGATTCGCTGATTTCTATGTTCCTGAATGGAATATTAACTTGCTTCTTGTTTTCCCATTCGACTTCTTAACTTTCTTAATTTATAGAAATTTTCACAGCTTATTTGAACTTGGTTCCACTATCCGTCCCCATCGCTGTACTTGACGTCTCAACAAAATGGAACGAAGGCGAAATAAAACAAAATCAGCAAAGAGCAAAACAGCGCAAAACATCAGCATCAGCAGCTTGAAAAGAGACAAATGCAAATTGCATGATTTCTTTTGTAAATAAGAAACTGATGAGCAGGAGGAGCAGCAGGAGCTGGAGGAACAGGAGGAGGGCAGGAGTCACAGAGTGGCAGCTGGCGAACTCGTCGCGAAATGAAATCGATGGCCCCCAACGATTGACATGTGCAGGCAGAGGACAGTTGGGGACAACTTATTGTCGATGCAAAATAAGTTGTCTCCTGCCAGCGACGGAAATTAGTTTAATTGTACGAAGGAATTGGCCAGCGGATGTGGCGGCAGCTGCAGGCTGTCCTGCGACCCCAAAAAGTGAATGCAAAGAGCCAAAAAAAAAATGTCCAAAAAGGACACCAACTTCGCGGGGAGGTGATTAACATTTAAGCGAGCTGCGGGGTTGCCAGGCAAATTGTGCATTCCATCAAACATTTATTTAAACTTTTGCGGCCCAGTTGCCCAGGATCTGATGCCTGATGGGCAGCGTCGCAAAAAAAGGATACGAGTTGAAATAAAATGCATCGCATACTTTTTGGCGTAACCGCATAAAACAATTTTCATTTCCTTTCAACTACCAGAGCAATAAAATATATATCCAGGCGCGCAAAAAAAATATATATGTATATGGATATGGCTATGGCTCCCGCAGGTTTCGCGACTCCAAACAGGTAACATTGAAACAATTTTTAACCATTGTCAGTGGTGGCCATTGGCCATCGGCCACCCGGTTGTCGATGCGACCTGGCCGAGAATTACGATGTTTGAACACTTCGAACGCTTCCACTCAACATCTATGGCAACGGGTGCGGGGAAGGGGCCTGGTTTTGGCCTTAATGGCCACGCATTTCCGGTGAGTGCCGGAGCAAGCCTCGTATGGATCAAGGATACGAGCAGTAAAGAGCCCGGCTGCTGGCATCCTTTTTGGTCCGCCAAAAAAATAGGTGGAAGTTGGACCTTTCTTCCGCCTTCCGCCTTTCGAGTTGCTTACCACAAAAATCCATTGCGGTCGCGAATTTATATTTTAAGATTTGAAGGGATTTTTATTTTGAAGGGTTTAATTTTATTTTTATTATGAGAATTATTTATTGGAGCTTGCTCAATTTTTATTTTTTGTATAATTTTAAAAAAGGTTCTTTTGATAAGAACAATAAATAAATCTTATTGTTCAGTGTAAGGATTTTATTTAAGTCTTTATTACAAGAGCGAAAGTTAAAAAGGATATTTTAAATAAGTTAAAGATCGTATTCATATATTCTTAGAGAATTAATGGTATATTGTAATAAATATTTTAATAATTTGCTGGGGGAAATATATTTCTACTTCTTATTTTAGTATTTTTTCCATATTTTTCTCCCCCTTTTTGAGCTAAAATTTCCATAGAATACCATTTGCTAAAAAATCTCAAATAATATGACCTAAAGTACCACTTCTTTCTCTTATATTTAATGCAACTTCGACCCTAATAATCCTACCAAAATAGTTGAAATTACCCCATGGCCCCAAGGACCGAGCCAGCTCGCTTCCTTTAAACAAATTAGCCACGGCAAACAAAGTGGACTACGCCAGGATAACCCTAGGACAACAAAAGCAACAATAACAGCAGCGGCTCTGCTTGTAATTAGTGGCAATAACAAAAAACTTCATGGCATACTTGCAGGCCCTCAAAACGTGCGCCTGTAAGGGGGTGTTTGTGTGTGTTTATTTTTATGCCAGAGCTTCCTCTTCCTCTTTGGCCCACTGTGTGTGTGCATTTAAGTATGTTAACAAGGAGCAGAGCGTGGATGAGGAACTGCAATTGCAACAATTGTGCATCTAAATAAAAAAAATATCAAGTAAAAAAAGAGAGGTAAAGCGTGGGCCCCAGTTTCATTTCCAGTTGCAGCGCCAAGTGCCGCTCACTCAAATAAATAAAAAAAAAATTGCCTCTCGTTGTCAGTTTAATTATGACATAAAAATGCCCGCAAGTAATTTGACATCATTAGCCCCAGCCAAAAGGAGGATGGGCCTAGGAGGGGTTAGGGGGTGTAGAGGGTGCCTGCAGAGGGACACGAGGACGACAAACTCAACGAGGACACAATTGTCAGCGGAAGTGAGCACACAACAGCACACTCATCGCCCCCGTCTTTGCCTTTAACCCGTTTTGTATTTGTAGCTGTCAGTTTGTTTTGTTGTCGGTGCACTTGGATAAATAAAAAGGGTTTTTAATAAGGTTTAATAAATATTTATTAAATATAAAAACAGGTATTCAGGTAATGTCCTTTAATAAATGGGGTTAGACCTAAACTGATTTAAATTAGCAAATTTTATTTAAAACTCGGATTTATTTACAAAAGTAAACATAGATCTTGACAGGGACAAACAGAACAAAGTTATTTTGGAAGATAGGCAACCTTATTACTTAGTATTTATAGCAGACCTTTAATAAATAAATAAATAAATATATTATGGTTAAACCTTCGACCTAAAATATATAAAAAATATTTCAATAGTATTCCTTATCAAGATTGAAAGAAATTAATTTCAAAAATAAGCTATAATAAAAGTACTTCTTTTTAAATCAAGCCTTCCATATAATCTTCTTTCTTAAAAATATTATTTGTATTCCATTTTCCTTTAAAATTTGTCTACAAATTCATATTTATAGCTACTATTTAATTGTCTTAGTGTACTGTTTCCTACTAATTAAGCGGCGTAAGTAAGTTCTTGTTTCTCCATCCTCTATTTCCACATGCAGTTTGTGACTGCAACAATAGTTTTGCTGCACTTTACTTGGCCAGGAATATACATATATATATATGAGACGAGTGCAAGTGGCATTCCGGCAGTCTAAGCTCAATTAGGTACACACACACACACTCTTATGATCCGGACATATGGGGCCTCTCATTTCGACTTATTTGCATTCGAAAAGCGGCAAAGGGGCAACGAAATTAAAATAGCACGAGAATAGGTGTAATGCGAAAATTTTCCAAGGAAAATGTTCTTAGCTATGCACTAGCTTCGTCCTGTTCTATCCATAGTTATGCTTGTCCCTGTCTAACCGAGTGACTGGCCAGGCATGTGACATAATCCCATCGCCTGCCAAAAATTCTTCGGGGCCCGAAAATCTTGCGTAGAATGTTGAAAATCATGTTGAAGTCTACTCCAGTGCCTCGGGCCAGGTGTCCTTGTTGTTCCTCCTCCTGTTTCTGTGCCTGTGTGTGTGGCTTATGATTTTTGAGACATGCAAGGCATGCAGCAGCACACACACACAGAGACCCCAGTACATAGGATGCACATGCAACTAATTTTTCTTAATTTTGTTAGTCCCTGTGTGTGGGCTGGCTAAGTGCAAACAAGCCCAGAAATCCAACTGGATATATATACACACACTCCCAGGGAGGGGGGTTTATGCACAACATATACGAGTACGAGGACGAGTGATATATAGATGATTTGTATATGAATATGCGATAGGCATCTAAAGCACATAATGCTAAATTTATGAGCCTGCACACACACCTACCCGGCATGGCATTCTCCGCTCCTCGAAATGCAATGTGTGGATGTGTGCTCTCTCAAATGAATTGAAAATTTGAAAATTTGCTGCATTGAAAGCGAATTGATGTTGGGGTTAACGCATACGTATACGCAATGTCTTGTGTCAGGACTTAGTGGTTTTGTCTGGGACGAGAGTTTGGGTGACTTCAAATTAAGAGAAATGTTTTATGCAATAAACCAAATGAAAATGTTGATTAAAGTTTTGCTTTTTCATTTGCTTGGCTAAATTGAACAAAAACTGAAAGGCAATCTGGGAACCAAACCTCTGTTCAGCATGTGTTTTGCATGGGAAAATATTCGTCAATATTAGAGGAAATTCTTAAAACGTCTTTAAAATAGTTAAGAATCCTTAAGTTACTCACAGGTAACAAGTAAGCCTGTTTAAAAATGAAGTATTGGAAAACGTAGGGTATAGAAAATGCCTTAAAAATACACCTTAACCAGAAAGGAAGCTAACTTCGGAAAGCCGGACTTTATATGCCTTTCATTTCGCTAATTTAGAAAAGGCACAACTAAGCGATAATTGCATGTACTTCAATTTGGAATGATTTTCTGTGCTAGTTTTTATTAGATTAATAAATCAACATACTCAGCTTAATAATAACAAAAAAAAATATAACATTTACCTACGCACTTTCTGAAATGGGAAACTCTATTTTTGCTTATAATAAATGTTTATCTTTGACGAACCTTTACATATTATTTTAAAATTGAATATAACTTAATTAAGAAAACTATTATAAAAGAATTTTGTTTAAAGAAAAAAAGCAAAGGATTCAAGCTCAAAAAAATACCCTTTCCACTACCCAAAAACCCAAATAAAAGCCGCATAAATATTTCCAATTTCCATAATTGAAATAAGAAATAAGAGTGCAAGAAAGTTGAGCTTAACATTTAATATGACACAAAGTCATATTTAATTTTATTGGCCTGGCTGGGCGTTGGTGTTGGCATTGCCTGTGCATTTAACCCCTTCCCCTGGAAATTGACCCGATGCCAATTATCAGCCCGGTTGCAGGAGCAGCAGCGCTGTGGACAGTCCACTCCGCCAATCCCTCCGAGAACCCCTACCGTTCGGCCAACAAGGATACGCTGACAGCGACAAACTGTTTTTGTGGCCAGCGGCAACCACATTATCGAAATCATGGCAATTGCCACAGAGCATCGCGGCCTGGCCGTCCGAAAATGCAATTTTACGTTTTCAATTAATAAACATTTGGCGACTGACTCCGGTCAAGACGGCCGGGAGGATGCGGAATGTGCCCGGCAGGATCGAAGAGCCTCCAGAGTCGTGTATTTTACATTTGCGGCTGCATAATTTGGTAAATCATTAACGGCGAAGAGCAAAGAGCCGTGAAGCGATGACCGCAATATGCACGATGGTCCTTTCAGTCTGCGGATTACTTCGTCGGGTTTTAAGTGCAAGGAAGTGTCGGAATCGAAGGCCGCATATGGAAATAATGCTTAAAAGGAGGGGATATATAGAGAGATAGATAGTGTTGGTGTGGGAAAGTTGGCGGAGGTATTTAAAAGGGAATTCAAGAAAATTTTGACAAGAAGATGAGAGTATATTGCATAGAATATGGAATATCTTTAGAAGAAAATATGTAAAATTAATTAATGTTAAAAATAAGTCGAAAAACCTTTCACCCAAGTAAAGTTTTTTGATTTTAAGCTATAATATGGGACCATTTTGGCCAAAATTATATATGTTTGTATGCCTAGAATAAATAAAAGAACCTAAATTAAAGAAATTGTACGTTTTCTATTACTAAAACCGATTAAAAAAGTAAGTCAAGTAAGCCTGCTGAACAAACCTTCTAACCTTTAAGCATGGAACTCCCTGAGGCCTTAGGTGTCACAGAGATACAACCCCTCCAATGCCCAAGTAATGTCCAAAAGTCCCGAAGGCATAATGGTCAGTGGTCAAACAGATAACGGTTATCGAATTTTAAAATATATTATTCATATTTACTCATGAACACGCTGCATAATTTCGCCGAAAAAAAGCCCCGCTGCTTCTTTCTGTTTTAATATTTTTGTTTTAATTTATACTGGCATGTTACATTTGCCCCTCTCTCAGTCTCACTCTCCCTCTCTGTGGCTGTCTCTCTCGCTCCCGGTTTGTCCTTTTCCTGAAAAGGGGGGAGGGAGATCCTTACCGGCGCTATATACCCAATCCTGCTGCCTGCCTACACACGCCCATTGCTAAAAAAGAAGAAAATGTAACAAATGCCGGCAAAAACTACGCAATGGCGGCTCGGTAAAAAAGTCGCGACAGCAGCGCCAAAAAATCGAAAAAAAAAACGCTGCGAACAACAACAACCAGAGCAGGCATGCCCACACATGGCTCCGCCCACCAAAGAGGCGGCGTCGCTGCCTGCGCCGCTGCAGCAGCATCAGCGGCAGCAAGAAATCAACACAACACAAAAAACATGCTTATAGTTGATTTTTGACAATTTTTTGTTCGCTTTTTCTTTTTGTGTTTTTTATTTTTGCATGCTGACTTTTCGGGCTTTATTTTCGCACCGAGTCTGTATGCAAATGTATGCGTGTCCCGCCATTGTGTGTGTGTGTTTTTTTTTGTATATTTCGCTGGCGTTTTGCTTTATGTTTTGGCAAGAATGCCGCCTGTTTATTCCATTTTTCCCCCGCTTCCTGCCTTACTGCAGTCGGTTTGAGGGCAGAGAGCGAGCCTGCCACTTTATTGATAAACATTGATGACTGCTTGTCGTTCGGGTTGGGTGGGTTAAGGTGGGTTAAGGCTTAAGGGGTTAAGCATACCTTAAATAAAGTGGGGATGGTGGCGGAGTTTATACCTTTCTCTTTTGTAGGATGTGGATTTGGGGTGCAGTATTTGGGGGAATTTGATTGGAATAAATACTATAAGCTTTAGTTTCTTTATTTGTAATGATGGGAAATTTCTAAAACATTTTTAATTAGATTTTATTATAAAAAAAAATGAAAGTAATGTATTAGATATTATTAAAAATAAATTAGGGGCTTATGTTGATGACTGAAATTTATAATCAGATATTTTACCATTTATTTACACATTTTTTAGCTAAATAAATCGCTTAAAAATAATTTTATTAAATATAAAATATTCTAATTAGTTGATATATTAAATAAAAAGTTATAGGTTCTTACAAAAATAAGTAATTTACTAATTTAGAGTCAAAATATTAAAAATTTCACAGCCAATAGCATGACAATTATTTTTTTTATTTAATTTAAACTCTTTAAGCTCCAACAAATTGAAATAAAAATTTTATTTACTACCCTGTTTCTGTTAATTTACTTGCTGGATGTTTTTATAAAAATAAATATAATATAAAATCTATAAAAATTATTTTTATTTTTATTTAAAGCCTAAACTTCTGGTACTGTTAATATAAATCCTATACCAGTGACTCTCTCCGAAATTTGTCGCCTTAGCTCTTCGAATAACGAATGGCCAGCGGTTCGTATCAATTTATCCGCTAATTCCTTTCACTTTAATGTGGCAGCCATACCCGGCGTATGCGTAATGCGTTGACCCCAACACCCAGGCACACACATATTTGCACACAGGCAGCCAAATGAAAATTGCATTCCAATTGAGCGGCTTTTAACAAAACACTCGAAACGAGCTGTGTTTTGTGTGTTTTCAGGATGCGGAAAAGGATGGGAATGCCGATGGCGATGGCGCTAGCGATGGCGATGGCCATGGCGAGGTCCTGTGGCAGGCCACATGAATCATCATAACGACAAGTGGCCGATGCTCGCTCCAGGGGAGGGGGGATCAGCCGATTTTATAGTTAGGCCGTAAAAGGCGCCAAAAGTATGCCACACAATCAAACACAGACACCAAAACACACGCCGCACACACACACACGCACCATGGAAATCTGTTATTTGTTGTGTGTTAACAAGAGGGAGAAGAGAGGAGCCCCCAAAAAAAAGGGGGCCGCATTCTGGCAATGGTCCAGGGAGGCGTGGCATTCACGCAACATTTTATGCATTTCGTGCGAGCAACAGTTGGCCGGCAGCCGGCAAAGGTTTTAAAGCCAAAACGGGTTTTTGTGTGTGCTTAAAGGGGGCGAGTGGCAGGCGAACGACCTTGACACATTTTGACTTCCACCCTGGCAGAAAAAAAAAGAAAAAACCAGGGGTTTCTCCACTGGCAAAGCCAGACGCAAACGTCTCTAGTCGGAGCCAAAAATATATTGCATACTTCGCAGCTGAAGTTTCTACACAGACACAAGGAATCCGAGTCCGAGTCCTGGCCGTGTGTGCAGGCAGGGGGAAAGGAGAGAGAGAGAGCCAGAGAATGTGCCAGAAAAAGGACAAGGAGAGGGAGTCTAAAGGTGGCACTGAGCAAGGAGCAAGAGTCAGAGCCAAGTGGCAGGACCAAAAACCAGTTGCCATGAAAAACCCGGACCACTCGCTCGAAAAAGTATGCTACGTTTTTTCCCCTGTTCGAGTGTGTGTGTGTGTGTGTTTGTGGGGGCGGCAGTCCTTGAAAAGGCATTTCTCACACAGCGGGACAATGTCTAAGCCAGTCAAAGTTGAACGAACGTCTATATCTTCTACTTTCCTCTTCCACCTTTTCCCAGGGTTTTTTTTTTACTTTTTTTATTTTCCGGTTCCTTTTTTCATTTTTCTTCTGCCGACGACGACGAGTTTGTTTCCGTTTTTATTGGGATTTCTCCCAGTCGCTTTAAGCCGGGCCTTAAGCGACCTTGACCGATGGCAGGAGTCCTGCATATTTCAGCGTTTCGTGTTTAGCAAGCCACTGCCACTGCCCCGGCAAGTGCAACTGCAACTGCAACAGGCTCCTCTCCAATTTTCGGTGCCATACTGCAACGGCAGTGCAGTTTTTCCGGTTAGCAGGACGATGGACATGCACTCGGACATGGGCACTATTGTCGCCTGTCTGCATGCGTCTGCCGGCCAAAGGGGACACCTACCAGCCTCCCAGCAGCCACCACCCTCTGGTGTCCTTTAGTCGTGTGTCTGTCTGGACTCTCCGGACTCCGGACTCTCGACTCGCACTCACTTTCATTCATTGAAGCCTTTGGCTTGCTATTTTGCCACTGAGCTCATAACTGACAGCACCTCCTGTCTCCTGTCTCCTGCCTTCTGTCTCCTGATTCCTACACCCGCCTTTCCTTTCCTTCTGTTTTCCTCTTTTGGCTTTGACTTGGTTGAAACGCCTTTGGGTGACCTTCAGAAAAGGGGGTTGGCCTCCTTGCATGTACCTTTCTATTTAAAATCAGGATTTGTAGAAGGATTCTAATCAGATATTTAAATATTTTTAGAAGAATATTCTTATAAGGTTTCTTCGGATTCAACATGAAAAGAAAAATCGTGGTGTTTGTCTTCCTCTATGTTCAAAAATCTTTTAAAGACATATTTAGTAAAATTAAATTGTATTATTAAACTCAGCTTACCCCTTAATGTAATTATCACTACTTTGTAAGCCAACTTAGCTCCGATTTGGCGCCTCTAAAGCTTTGCCATCCAATCAGCAGGACTCCGACTACCCAGGCCAATGGCAGACGCAGTTGCCAAGGACCTCCAATTGGCGCGTCAAAAAAGGCGCCCGCGTTTTTCGGATAATGAGCAAAAAGTTGATGAAAAACCTCGCGGAGTTTGCTAAGCACCGAGGATGCCAAATGGGGGATGAAAATACCGAAGCACAAAAGGGCATAGACTTGAACGAAGTTTAGAGCTAAGCAGGGATGGTTTTAGTAAAAAATAAATTAAATTAACTATTTAAATCAGTAAATTAGAGCACTAAAATGATGATGATATTTTTTTAAAAAGGAAGCCATTAAAAACCCTCTAGAAATCTCATTCAGAGGCAAGGGAAAAGTATATAATATTGTAATAGCTACTCCCAAACTTCTCCTATTCACTCTTTTATTATTTATCTATTTCCCCCTCAGCTAACTCCATTACCCAACCCAAAGTGGCTGCGGCACTCCCCTTGAATTTAATGAAAATTTATCACATGAGGATCAAAAACTGCAACATGCCAGATGGTGACAGATTAACCAAATGAGACCCCCAACTACCCGAACTACCCCAACTACTCGAACTATCCGAGAGCCCAACAAACTAACCGAGCAACTAACAACGGCAACAACAAATCGCAAAACCTTTTGAACTACAAGCAAATCCATTTCACACAATTTATGTACAAGTTTATTTCGCGCTCCCAATTTTCCGTCGATGTCGATTTGCTTTTTGGGTGGCTTAAAGCATTTCGATTTGGACTTGCACTTGGACTCCGCAGTTGCTGCGGCTTTCCACAGAAATGTTAACAAGCTCTTAGCAGACCCACTCGCACACACTCAGCCATACACACACATGTGCAGTGGCTGAGGACCTGGCCGATGTCTAGATTGGCCTGGCCGGGCTTTGAGCTTGTTACGGGTCTCCGCTGCTTAACCCCATAAACACTAGGAAGTGCCTCAATTACCAAGGGAAACATGTTGCACTTTAAAAGTTGATTCTAAGTTTTAAGGAAAAATATCGATAACATATCGAAAATGTCCAAACGGTTTCGATAACTCAAAAAGATTACCAAAGACTTTCATTTCAAGCCCAATATTATTGTTATTATAACTTTAATATATGAAAATATTATACAATTAAAAATATAAATAAAAAATCGATAAATAAAAATGTCGATAAATAAAACCAGAAAATCGATATTTATTAAAACACAATTATCGTTATAAGAAATTTATTTTAGTATTCTAAAGACATGCCGTTGCTATTTATTTAAATTTAACTTTAACACTTTTTACCATACTAAAACCTCTCAATAAAAAGTGTGCCCGCAAGGGTTAAGAAAGTGCAAATTACAAAGCAACCTCAGTGCTGGCAGTGCCCTGGGGGAAAGAGAAGTGGGATAGTGAGCGAGCGAGAAAGAGGGGTGAGCAGCGACCAGCCCCGATCAGACAGTGACAGAAAACCGAAAGGAAGGGGACGGGAGTGAGACCGAGTCGGAGCGGAGAGACCCATGCATTCCTAATCTTGTTCGCTGAATTCGTAATCTCATTAAATTTACATATTAATCAAGGGATTTTAATTACTCTTACACCGCATTGCCAATGGCAGTGCCAATGCAAGAGCCAATGGCACTGGAAGTGGCCAAAAAGGAGGCTCTGGAAATGAGGCAGGCCAAAGTCGACGAACATCCTGAAGTGAGGCATAAGCAGTTCTTGAAATCGCAACGACTCCAGGGAGAGGTACACAGGGAAAGATAACGGGGATACAATTTTATTAAGTTCTTCTATGATTAATAATTCAAAATATATAAATTCTCCAATTAATAAAATCAATATTTTGGTTAATAGACAATTTTTGGTTTCTTTTTCCTATAAAAGCTAACAATAAAAAAAATACAAATTGTATAAAATTATTTTTCACAGGTCACTGCACTATTGAAAATGCCTAATTACTCTAAATCATTAAAATTCAAAAATAACATCATTATCAAGCTGAAATCAATTAGCTTTCTCAATTAACCATAATCCCTTTATAATAGCTTTAATGCCAATATATAATTCGCTTTCCAAATTACCTCTAATATCAGTTACATTTCAATTGTTCAAGATGTACTACAAGCCTATTTTTCTGGTTAAAATACTGGCTATATTTTATTTATTCAAGGCTGCAAGTAATATTTACTCTAAATATATATTCTCATTAATAACTGGTATTATACAGGTGTCACCTAAAGTCGAGTTTACAAACATAAAATGCATTTCAATGGACCCTGAATTTAGTGACTTTGAATATTGCTACTTGAAGTCGGTGAATCGCACTTACAAATATTTATCACTTAAACTTAATGTATTTAAAGTTCCCGTTTCGGCATTCGAGGTAAGAAAATTGATTAAATAAATAAATAGATGATTAAATGTAGAGTTTTATAATTTCCTTTCAGCTTAATTTCGCAGTGCTTAAAAGATTTAATGGCTATAGGCCATTCATGTACAATATAACTATGGATGCCTGCCGATTCCTGAGATATCCAAAATCAAATCCAGTCGTCTTATATATATACGACCTGTTTAGGCCTTACTCCAACCTAAATCACACATGCCCCTACAATGTAAGACCATTACTATTGTAAGTTTATGATTTAACTCTCTATACTTTTGGTAGCACGATATCATTGTGGATAAGCTGTCTACGGGATTTATAAACAATCATGTCACAGCGGTCCTGCCAGTTCCGGAAGGTGATTACTGTTTACAAACGTCCTGGTCTGCAAATAATATTCTTCGGTCAATGATCACCGCATGTGGGACTCTTTCTTAATATTTATTGTACTTTGTGAGGCTAAATAAATAAATGAGGATTTGGTTGAGAGTCTTGGAATAAAATTCACACTTTACTTGAATTAAAATAAATCATATAATCTTCTAATTATTAAAATCTAGTCTGTTTTTCTTAGTGTAAATCTCTAAACTAAGATGGGGAAACTTCCTTCGAGGAGAGAGAGGGGACTGGAATCAGAGACTGCTCTGTGGTCGTCGCTGTCGTCGTTGTCTTGGCGTGTGGACCCTCATAATTTAATTGGACTTTGTGTGGCGCATTGGCGATGGCTCGATGTGGCGGTGGTTCGGGCCACGGCTAAGACAGCCACTCGATACGAAGTCGCCGGCCCCCCCCCCTTCTGCCACTTGGTCCCCGCCCATGGCTACTTGGCTCCTTTGGCAGAAAGGATTACACGAATTTGCGTGTCAGGCGTCAATGTAAAATCGCAATAAATGAAACTAAATTACAAACTAAAATGCAAAATGAGCAGGAGAGTCTGGCACTCCACAGACCCTTCTTTTGTGGGTGTGCGGGTGTCTCTAAGTGCACGGAGAATAAATATTTAACTTAAATTAAATAGATTAAAAGTTTTAAAAGCAACCATGAAATATCTAAGGATTTAAAGACCCCCTTTACCCTTATTAAAGTATCTTTACACATTCTTAAATCATTGTAAACCAAGAAATTTCTTTAAAATCTTTTTATTTTAGAAGCTCATTAGCTATAGATTTCTCTTAAATTTTTCTCAGTGCTCCCCTAGCTTCCCGCTTTATCTACGAATGTCGCTGTGCGTGTTCTCCAGCTGGTGCTGGTAATATGCATAATGTTTGCCTGAATTCTATCTGAGATATGTGGGTTCCGGGAAGATATGGGAGGCAGCGAGGCCTTGCCAATGCCAGGGACATGTGTAGGAGTATTTGTGAATACTTTGGGCCCTGTCAAATCAAGCGTGTATATAGACAGAGAGACCCGATGTCAAGACCATTAAAATCTCGCTTGGCTCATTCGCTCATTCCTTCATGCTCGTAATTTGCCAGCAATAGGGAGGCTCCGCTGTGGATCCTCCAAAGCTCTTCAATCATTATGCGAGGGGAAGCAGCTTGAGGGGACCGAAATTTATGGCATTTATAATGACTACTTTGTGGCCATGTTGCAGCAGACACAGTTTTAAGGTTTCATAAATTATAAAAAATAATTATAATGAGATCAATTTTTAATCGCCAGCCAGGCAGGGGCAGAGCAGAGGGATCGAACTGAAGGCAGAAGGGGCTAGGAGCCAGCAGGAGCGACTTCCTGGCCAGATGGAGATGGCAGAGGAGCAGCAAACGTGGAAGGTGTAATTATTATCATATCCTGCATCGCATAAACAACCATCCCAAGTGGAGAGAACGGCCAGCAACAACTGGCGAACTGGCAACATGAAATACAACACTCGCGCCTAAACACGCAGCAGCAGCAGCAGCACCAGCTCTCTGCCTCATCATCAGCGGGCTCCTCGGATCCGGCCCAGAACGTTTCCCCTCCCTTTGGTGCATCTCCCAGGTACTCCTAGCTGGTACCCTGAGCAAACACATCCAGGCGAGCACTTTGGTGCAAACATTTAGAGTAGCAACTCGTAAAACTTCAATTTAAGACACGTAATTTGCAATTCACTCGAGTGCAGATTAGAAGCGGCATGTCCACCGTCGCAGGAGGGATTGCGGATTGGTACCAGGCGGGCAGGAGGACGGCTAAGCAATGGGAGTCATGGCTGGGAGTGGCCAACTGGCCACGCAGTCGCTGATGATGATGATGATGATGGTGGTGGTGGTGGGTACACAGCTATTAGAAGAGGTTATAAAATAACTAATTAAATATTTAACTTCTACTTAGATTTTCTCATTAAAAAATTAGTTATACAAATTTTAGAAAATGTTATCTGGATTTTTTAGTTAGAATACATATTTAATTTTATTTTTTTCTATAACAAAATATTTTCTTTGTATCAGAATTGTAAGCTGGAGGATCTGCAGCTAGCATGTAAGCTCTGCCTAGTGAATCTTCCAATGATCAGCATGTACGCGTACTTAGCAGGCTGGTTAGATCAATTATAGAAGTGGAAGACTTATTAAACGAGACTTTTATAAATGACTAAAAATATATACAAGCAGCTAAAGAGATCAATGTTGATTGGAAAGCTAAGAATAGCCAGCATAGAATATTAAACATCAGATTTAAAAGGGCTTTTAATAAGATAAGTAAAAGTACCTGTAGAAATTGCTTACTTAGCTCGTTAACTCGTTAAAGAATTCATAAAGGTACAACGGTCTTAAAGAGCTGTCTAAATAACATATATTACTTAATAAAATATTACAGATAAATATTTATAATTAACAAATCTTGTAAAAATATAAAAAATACCATTTGTATTGCTTTTAATATTTATATTAATACATAAACCTATTTCTTTAATCATAATTCCTTTATTTTTATTTAAAAACTGCCCCTTAAAAACCTTTAATGATATTTTGTTGCTAACTTTAACCCTCAAATATGCGATTTTCCATTGTTTTTTTTTTTAAGACCCGCGCGGCAGGATTGGGCGGCTGCTGCTGCTTCCGCCTTAATCCTTGAACCCATAAAACTCTGGCTCATCGCAGTGGCTGCCTCATCTACTTGGCCATCTCGGGTAACTTGGCCAACATGACCAGCAGCCAGAAAACCAACAACAAGAAGAACAACAACAGCAGCAGGCAAAACAGGCCGCGATTTTAATCGACTTTAATCAAAGAAATTTCATATGTGACCACGCCCACATGCAATTATGTTTAAGAATGCAAAACGATTTCGCCAAAGGAGGCGGCGATGGCAAGGGGACGTGGATGGTGCAAGTGGAAGTGGAAGCGAGAAAATTAAAACTGGCAAAAATAAATAAAAAGAAGAGGATGTGGCGGCTGAAGGAGACAGGAGACAGGGGGACAGGAGGCGAACATCAGCGAAAGGCTACAAGGCAGAAAACATAAATTTAACAGCAAAAAGAAATATTATTATGAATGCATTAACCACCCGAGCAGCAGAAGAGCAAGAAGCGAGGCTGCCTAATTATAAAGTCGTGAGTCTGGGCAGGGAACAGGTTACCTTCGATCCCAGATCCCGATCCCAGATCCCAGAGCTGAGATGCGAGAGCTGAGCTGAGCTGAGCTGAGCCGACTCGCCCATGAATGAACGCCGAATGAATGGCCCAGACTCAGACTCAGACCCGTTCGCGGACAAGGCAAAGAAAGAAGGTTGCCAAAGGTTATGCAAAACTCTAAATTCGTTCGACTAATCATTAAAATTATACGTATGTGTATAGACAAGAGTCACATAAATCTTTTATTGATTTATGCCGGCTGGAAATGCACTTTTAATTGGCTGCGTTCCGATCCACTCTCATAATTAGAGCTAATTTTAAGGCCGCCCAGAGAAGCATTCGGGCTCGCATAAATCACCCAAAAAGGAAGTGAGTCATAAAAGTGGGCTGGCTCCAGGGTTGCCTCAAACCCAGCCACCGTCTAGAGTCCAGAGTTGACAAAGCCCTGAGAGCAGGGCCTCTGGTCTCCTGGCCATCTCTACGCGAAGCTCGGAAGGTGGTGCGTTCAATTAAAAAATACTTTACGATATTACAAAATTACCACGTCCCGGTGGGCGGGGGTAGAATGGGCGGTGGCAAGGGCAGGCTACTCCTCTATGCTCCTCTTCGAACAGAGGCAACAAATCGAACCCAACCAGGCTCTGGATGTGGCGCTCGAAGATCGAGGAGCCTCTGCCACAAAGCGGACGCATGCGCATAATTCGAATGGCCTTAAGTACGCCACTTGAGGCACAAACGGAGCGATTGGCATTTCTTGGCACAGTGGAATAAAGGTGTTAATGATGGTATTTTTTAGAAAATTTTATTGTTAATCTATTTCTGTATGAAAATTCTTATTTTTAGCATTAAGAAATAATCTCCTGAAGCCAAATAAGTTCATTTATTTATATTCTTATCAGGAATTTTCTAACTAAAAATGTATCATAATATGAAATATAAGAAATAAAATATTCTATGTTGTATAATATATTATAAATTTTTTTTGTATGATATTTTTTTCATCTAAATCGCTTTTGTCCCACTGTCTCTCTTCAAGAGGCTTCCGTGTTGCCTTTGGGCGCTGCTTAATGTAGTTTCTGTTACAGTTTCTCGTCTTGCTGTTGTGGTTTCGATTATTGTTTCTCAACCTACAGCAAAAAATAAAGAAAAAAAAGGACAAAAAGCAATAATAAAAATTCAATAATATTAAATTTTTATGCGCGCGAAATTATTGCTGACTGTGCATAGTTTCGAGGACAAGTTTGGTAAGGAATGTTGTCAGGAGTTGGGATAAATATTGGCAAAAGGAAGGGAGGTTCGAGTACAATAACAATTAGCTTCTGGAGTCTCTGAAGTCTTTCATTTGTCAGTTAGCACCTTCCGCATTCGCACAACAATCTGCTTCTCTGTCTCCCTCTTTATATTTGTTATGACAGCTCAGGTTTGTGTATAGGGCTTACAGAGTAAAAAAGAGATAGGAGACTTGTAAAATATTATTTAAATATAATATTATCTATCTTAGATGGCATATTTTATTTTTAAGAATTTCCATATTTTTTGTAAAACTTAGAACATTTCCTATTTATTTTTAACTTATTTTTTATTAACAACATATCGTTCAGAGTATCATTAAATTATGTAGAATATTTTCTCCTATATTTCTTCTATATCTCTCAGCTCTTCTCGCTCCACTCTCCGCTCTCTGCTCTCAGTGGCTTGTGATTAAACTTCAACTAATTTGGTGCTCCCGAGAAGAAACCGGTCGTGGAGTCTTGGCCAAGTCCAAGTGCCGCCGCCTGCTGCCTGGTTTGCCTGCCGCTCCTCGTTCCCCATTCCCTCGTTCCCCGATGGCTAAGCGAATGAATTATGTTATTTGAAATTAGTTTGTGCCAGGCTTTCAAAACTCCTCCAAGTCCAGATACACACACTCGACTCCAATCCCACAATCTGAGAGCTGGCAGCGCCTGCGGAGTAATCAGGTTAATTTTAATATGTTTTGTATGCACTGCCGCTCCCCTTTGGGCCAGCCTCGCCTCCCTAACCCCATTCCCCCACGGCCATGGCCATGGCCAACTGACGACGCCGTCGCCGGTTAATGGAAAAATATCTCAAATGATGCTGGCCAGGATGCCTTTTGTAATTAGCAGCCATTTCAACGAGATCCGTCCACCGTCCAAAAGCTAAAAAGTTTGCACGCTCTTAATTACTCTCCCCTCTCTGTCATTCTTTCCTTTTTGGTCTGCGTCCTGTCCTTCTCTTTTTATCTTTATAAGGTGAAATAATAATTGATCATATTTAGGTATTTAATATATGAGTAATTAATTAATTCAATAAAAAGCAGACATTTTAAATTTATTTAGGGTATTTCCTAGAACAAGCTTCATATATGTATGTGGGCGAAGGAAAGGAGTCTTGGCTAAGTAAATGTATCCTTATATTTTTGTTTTTAAAATATCAATATTTTTTATTTTGACTTTATTAAAAGCCCCTTCCTTTCCTGGAGGTTATAATGAATTTTTGAGCACAATCGGATGATAAACACAGGAGTTATTAGACAATAAAGAGGTTGCAACTTTATTCATCTCTTTTGCACTTACCTCAGATGGTTAGTCGAGTCTGGAACCGTGGTTTCGAACTGGGCCGATCCAAAACAAAACTTTTGTGTTTTTTTTTTCATATTATTCTTAGAACTGCATAAAGCTTTAAGTACCGGGTATCCTATAGTCGACTCCCCCTTTATTTTTTTCTAGTATATAAAATTATTTATTGCTTAAATTATTTACCTATTCAATTACCCTCAAAGGGTATTACGAGTGCAGAAGAGTATCGACCATCCGGTGACGTGGGCGATCCAACACCTTTATGCTCTTTATGGGGCTGTCCAGGCGATAATTTTAATGTTGTTTGGTTTATACACGTTCTCTCTCGGCTATTGCACTTCATTTTTCGTGCACCGCCGGCCCCGTGCTGACAAGTTTCGGAACGCTGCTGAAAATGTGGCCACAGTTTGCCCCGTGGCACTATGGCAATATATTAGACGCAGACCGGGGGACGAGAGATTTGCATTTAATTACGAGCAAGTCCGGGGGTTGGGGACATCACGGGGGAGGGTCTGTAAGAGAACGCCCGAAAGCCAAGTTAAGATCGACGCCAAGACGCCGGTGCCAGCGCGTGTGTGTTCCAAGGCAAACGGACTGGCAAATGATAATTACAGAAAGCATGTAAGCTCCACAGCCAGAGAGAGGGAGAGAATGAGAGGGGGAAGAGAGAGAGAGGGGAGATTTTACACAGAAAGAGACGGCTGGAAAGACGGACAATGTGCTAGAAACGTTAATTTCAAATTTATGTAGAGCGTCTAGTTTCTGGCCGCCGTCTAAGCTGATGACTTTGAGTTACCACCCCCCGAATATACCCGTTGCACGCCTCTTTTGTACACAGAGAAAAATAAATTAAAGGGGAAACCCTTATTCCTTCAAAAGTCCAGATTATACCCTAATGTTGTCCAAGAGGGTACGACTTTCTTTATGAAATCTATCGAAGAAAATGTAAACTCCTTAATAAAAGTATGTGGCTCTAGTAAGCTGAAAATATTTATAAATTTTATTAAACAAAGTGCTTAAAAATATTTAAAAATATATTTTTTTGTGTGTCCATCCAACCTCTCATGGGGGGATCCCCGCATTCAACCCCTCCTCTATCAACCCGTCTTGCCGTGCAAGAAGTTGGCAAGGATGCCCTGCGGGCGCGTGCTGAATTTAATCAGTTTGCCGGCCAGGCTCTCTCGCCAGCCTGCAATGACAATCAAGCCAAGATGGAAAGTGGGCAGTGGCCCCACTGCATCCGCATCCAAGTCCATCCCTGCTGCCGCTCACCGCCCAGTTCCCACCATTTCCCACCGATTCCACCACCCATTTTTGGCCCGTCGGCTGCCGGGTAACGTAAATTAGACGACAACTCGACAGTGCAACATTTAACGGTAATATGCTTTTATAGCTGCCGGTAAAATCCAGCACAAAATTAGACATAAAAGACAAAGACGGGGAGAGGTGGAGAGACAGAGAGATAGAGAGAGAGCTACATGAAAATTCCGAAAATTAAGTTGATGAGGTGATGTGAACTGGACGTGGACACGGTAGGACAGCCCGAGACCGAGACCGAGCCAGTGAAGAGTGCCCCCGATGAAGTGAAGCAGCATCGGGGCCGGCACTTAAATATTGACCAAAATTGGCTAAAAACAAAATCAGCCAACCACTAGAACGAGCCATGTCCAAAAGTTAAGGCTTAAGATGTGCGAATGAGGGATACTCTGAAGGTTGTTTGGAGAAATAACTTTGAAAGAAAGTAATTTTTTATTTGGGAATTATTATTATATTATAAATCTAAAATATTAGTTTAGTTTTGAGAGAGTCAAAATTATATGTTTTTAACATTGAAACCCAAAACTCTAGGTTGCATCTTAGGCTCTCCAGTCACTTTTGTAACTGCATCTTTAAAGCTATGTAAGTTGTTGTACTAAAGACTATTCAAATAGTATCTAAAAGCACAGAATTTAGTAACAATATTATTATATCTTATTCCTTAATCATTGTCAATAAAGAAAGCAGTAAGATTTTACCTCTATTCCACAAAATGATCCTTAAATCATTCTAGAATACTCTCTGATCACTGACTAAGATCATCTTTGACATATATGCTTATGGAAATATTAATGATAAATTGATAATCCATTAATTACTGACTGTCACTGATCAGGGTCACCTTTCTTTCAAAGCTCATTAGCGCCGCTTCCTGATCAGGGTCACCAACACACCCAGTTCCCTCCATAGAATGCACCTTCAATCCTACACCCAGAAAAAATTATGGACTAAAAAGCTGCCAAATTGCCTAAAATTGTAGTCCATTTGACCTAAAACGGAAGTCGAGGCAGTCATTGCCTTAAAATTGTCCAAAATGCCATATTTTTAGGCCATAGAAGCAGGCCTAAATTTTAGGCAATTTTTGTCAAAAATGCCATATTTTTAGGCATTTTATGTCAAAAATGCCATATTTTTAGGCAATAGAAACAGGCCTAAATTCTAGGCAATTTTTGTCCTAAAACTTCATTTTTAGGCAAATATAAGCCTAAAACTTGATTTTTATGTAATATTGATTTTATATATTAATACAACCATTTAAAATAATAAATGTGTATTCCAAAATGCATACAGTATTTATTTTTACTGTTGCAGTAGGGACTTGCTACTTCCGTAGCAAATACATATCTAAGAGTTGGCCGTTAACCGTCACACCATGCCAGGGATGTTAGAACCAGTTGGGAATTAAATGCACACACGCGAGAGAAAGTTTTTAGGCATCCCATGGCCTAAAAATATGGCATTTTGGCATTATGACCCATTTTTTAGGCCATTATTGCCTAAAAATAAATTTTTAGGCAATGAATCGCCAATTCCTAAAATTTTAGGAATTTTTTTTTTCTGGGTGTACCCATTCAAAGACCAAGGAATCCGGGTAATCACAAACCGAATAGGCCTAAGTGCATACCCTTGCGAATCGCATTAAGTGAGGCAAGCGGCAGAATCATCAAATGGCGTAGGCAGTTGCAGTCAGTTTCGGTTTTTTGAGGGAGAGAAGAAGCCAAAGCCAAAGCCGAAGCGAGATGCTTCACCGGCCAGGGGCGTGGAGGGGCTGGATTTCAAGGGGGCGGCCAGACGACGTCATCGACACCTCCGATAGCTGATGTCTGAGGCTGGTGGGTGGGTGGCTAGACTGCCCGCAACAGGAACAGCAGCAGCAGCAACAGCAAAAGGCAACAGTAACGTCAGCGGGCACAGCAGAGGCAGCCTGTTTGGCAGCATCGACTGACCGACAGCGACCGGTTGAAGACCGCACGAGTTGCTGCTGCTCCTGCTGCATCTTTTGCTCCCCCCCTGGAAAACAGGGGCGGCGCTGTGGGAGCGAGGGGGCTTGTCTAGTGACTTGACTGTAACCTCATTGACCAGAAAAATGCAAGCGGCAACAGCAACAAGCGCAGACAACAAAACATCAAATGTGAATTAGTGCAAAGGTAGCCAAGGAGCAAGGTTACACTTGGAGAAATAGTAAGGCCTTAAATAAATATTAAAGAATCAAAATCTAAATAGAAAACATAAAGAAAATTTATGAATGTGCCAAAATTGGCAAATAATTTCCAACTAAATTGTATAAGTCAACCGAAACTTACTTTTGGGGGTAAAAACCGAATAAAGGCTGGAAGTCTTTAGGGAATTACAGTTTTACCTTGACAGAAAAAATATAATAAATATTATTATACCGCTAAAATATATTTGTATTACCATAATTATTATTAAGGTCATACTTGCATGAGATCGAAATATTATTTCTACTATAAATAGTTGAAACTTTTGCAAAATACTTTACTTTACATTATAATTATTAATATTAACATTATAATTTCATAAAAATATTTTATTTCTCTCAGTGCCCGAAAGAGACGAGAGGGCGAGAGCTGCAAAGAAGCAGAAGACGTGGGGCAAAGGCAAGAGGAGGGGTAGAGGTGCCTGTGGGTGGAGGAGTGGGAGGCAGAGTGGGCAGAACAAGGCAAAACGTTTCCATATTTATTGGCACTTTTCGGTTTTCTGGAAGCGGTTCGAACGGATGCCACAGGGACGGCGTGAAGGGGGTGCAGTGGCGATGGTGGGGTGTTCCAGTGGACCCCGCACACGTCACACTGTGAGTTTAGAGTTTCGAATTTCGAGTCTCGACTGAGGTTTTCTGGCCGATGAGCTGACGGACTAGAGCTTTGCTCTGCGGACCGACACTTGAATTATTAATTCCGCAAAATAGTTGCAAAAGGGTTGTATCGCGAGTGGGAGGGATGGGTTAAGGGGGTGAAGGATCTACTGATGGGCATCAAAGTGGTCAGTTTCATTGAATTTATTCTTATTTCTCGAACCCAGAAAGTTCATAATTCTGAGACAAATAAATAAAAAACGAAAACCACAAAAACAGCTGCAGATTTGAAATCAGTGGAAAAATTGCCCCAAAGTATGCTACAAAAAGTATGAAATTTACAGTAAATTTATGGCGATAATTCTAACTATAAATATATATATCGTTCAATTCCAAAATTTCAAATAAACGTCAATCTTTATTTATAAAAAACATATGTATCTAATTCTTGAAATTTTAAACTTTAACATGGCGGGTACTTGATTTAGGGTTATTCGAAATTAAGTACCCGCCATGTTACCAGATACCAAATCTTTAATCTCTAACAATGATAGTTCCCGTGATTTTGATAAATAAGCTTATTAAAAATGCCCTGTAATTGTATTAACTAACCAGAAATATCAATATAAATGCTCAAATATCAACAATTTATTCGAGTTCCATTGAGAAAATGCACAACTTAAAATTAAATAAAATACACATAGCAAAAATTCAAGCAACAACAAATTGCCTTTACATTACCCCCCCTTAGCAACAAAAACAACAAAATGCAGCTGTAATAAATGCTCAAATTTGCGCTCACAATAAGCACTCACACCCACTCAGCCTTGCTCTCCCACCCCCTCGCTAGTGCACTCGATCTCTCTCTCTCGCTCTCGCTCTCCAAATCTCTTTCTCTGTCTCTCTGCGTGTGTCGTTAAGTGCTCGCCTTTCGTCAAGTGTGCAACTTCTCCTACCTCAGAACAACAGTTATAAGCTCTGCCGCAGTCGACTGCTCAGCTGGCTTCGACTGCAGCAGCAGCGCCGCTCATTTGTGCGCTTAATGACGTCATTATTTTTATTTTAACAGCGCCAAGCAAATTGCATATACTGCTTGCTGCTCCTGCGCAGTCGGCGCGCAGTCGCTGCCGCCGCGAAGTGAGGGGGTGGGGGTGTGGGAAATGGGGGGATTGGCTTAGCGGAGGAGTGGGAGAGTGGGGAGGGAATGAGAGCGAAGGAGAGCCTCTGGCGCTCTCTCTCGCTTGCTCCTGCTGAGCTGCAGCCGGGGCTTCGGCTGGCGTTGCCTTCGTTTTTCGTGCTCGTGCTCGCTTCGGCTGCTGGTCGTGCAAGTGTGTGTGTTGTTCCTACTTATGCTGATGACTGCTGGGGGTCCAAAGCGCCGCTCGTGCGCCGCACGTTCATTCAGTTTTCGACGCTGCGCCTGAACGTACGAACTGCGGCCGGAATTGCCAACCAAATTCGAATCCGAATCCGACACCGAAACTGAACCAGAACTGCTATATCTCACACCGCATCGCAATCTGAATCGGAATCGGAATCTCAAGCGGCGCGTGCAGCGAGAAACAAACAAACCAACAAACAAACAAACACAAACACAGCGCAAACAGTGCATCCAAACCGAGCAAACAACAAACATCTCAATGCAGCAACGGTAAAAGTTTTCGAACAATTACAATTCGCAGTTTTTGAAAATCGAAATTTCGCGCCTTTGCCGTTTTCGAAATTTTGAGTGCGCGGGTGATTGACAAGTTCATTAAATACTCCCAAAATACTCCTGAATATCGTAAATACTTTGACTAAAGTGCTAGTTTGTGATAAGAAGTAATACTATAAAATATTTAAATTAAAAAAAAAAAATAAGAAAAAACAAAGAAGTAATATAAAAGTGTTTAAAAACTAGGATTCACATTAATTAATTCATTAATTAAAAAGGAAAGGAAATCAACATTAATAATTATTGGAAGCTTCTACAATTCTAGTGAAAAACGGTAAGGAACCTAAAATTTTTATATTTAATATTACAGGCTATTAATTAAATTGCAGTAAATTGGTAATATTTAATCATACTAATTTTTAATTAGAAAATAAAACCATTTTTCATTAGTGAAACCGGTAAAAATATGACAGATATAAGTATTGCTTATTAAAAATACAGTCAAGCTTTAATATTATCTATTCAATAATCCATAAAACTAGTTTGATATAAAAAGCAAATAAATTAATATTTCAAACTAAAAATATATTTTTTATATTTAATAAAAGATAAAACATTTAACAGAAATTAATAATTAATTCTGGGTAACTTAGAATAAAGGTCTTGGAATTTTTTTCCGTTACCTTTCTACTTTTCCTCCATCAAAATTTATCAACTTTTTGGTAACCAAAAATTATTTGAATCAAAATAAATTAAATTTATTCTTTCTTAAGATCAAACCATAAATATTGATATATGATAAGCAATAGTTATACAAATATTCAATTAATCAGATCAATTAATTTTACGTACATGGGTAATAAGTCTTAATTACTTCTCAATATTGAGCCTGTGATAATCACAAATTAAAAAGTTGTGCAAATAATAAATTATAATATTTACAAAATCGAAAACCAGAACATATCAAGTGCAAAACTCTTAAACTCCTATCAAAGCCATTGAATAATTCTTAATAATGAGTTTTTAAATACCAAGCGATTTGCGTGAAGCGTTCTGCCAGCAAAAATCAAACCTTTTGAGCTTCACACGCACTTCACTTTACTTGACTTCACTTCCATTATGTGCGAAACATCCAAATGCAATTTTTATGTAAATCCCAACCTTGACACGGTAATATGCAAAAAACCAATAAATTGATGCGATTTCGCTGCAGGCGGTTAATAACTTTAATTAACGTTAATTTTATCAACATCACCATTACGGCCGGGCCGGCATGGGAATCGCAACGAGCATGGGCATGGGGCCGTGCATGAGCGACGCTGCGCGAGCGACTCAAAAATAGTTGCGACGTTCTAATAATAAAATCAAATATAATAAATAGCCATAAACAAACTAATAATACGCCGCGCCAGTGGACAGTGGCAATTTGCAACAATGAGCCTCATCAGACGATCTCTAAAACGAAATCAGAATGAAACTCTACACATAAATAAATAGTTTAATGTGCTAAGCCTTGCGAATGATGCCGATGCCAGATGCCACCCCACGAAAACTGACTAAAACGTATTACAATTGACTCGCCGTGGCTCAGTGTCATTTTGCAAAAAAAAAAAAAATACAAAAAAAATTAAATCGTATCTATGAGATACAATAAACAGCAGCGCACAATTCGCACTAACAACAGGCAGCGGTAGCAGCAGCAGCGGCGTAACAACAATTGTAATAATCAGTTTCATTCCAAAGCCGGACCAACCTGTGCGATACATTTTTCCCAGTGCCCAAGTTCCACTTGGAAACCCTCGTCCGATAACCCTTCTCCGATCCCACCCATTGCTGCATCCAGGCGGTTGCATTGTTAGCTTGGCCCGCTCATTTAATTAAATATAATTAGCTGCATTAATTGCAAATTAATACAGAATTTAGTCTCTTTGTGTTTTGCTCCATTGTCGTTGCCAGGCAGAGTTCGCCTGCTCCCTAGTTTAACTCAACTCAACTCGTTCTCCACGCCTCGTTATCGTCGGCAATTATTTAGCGAGAATTAACCGGGCTCTAAGGCACACACATAAATCTAGTGTCCAAACTCTGGAATGACACTCAGCATTCAGCGGGTGCATATCCGAGCTTAATGAGTTGCATTTAACTAGCTTACAGGGTCTGAGAACTAAAGAAAATTGCAGTAAGATCAATTTTTGGTCTTTGAATTTTTGAATTAAAGTAAAGTAATATTTTGGACATTTTTGACCCATTCCTTGAATGAATTTCTGATCCTATTTTTTATTTAAAACTAAATGCTAGTCAAAAGCACATAAATACATTTTTTTAAAGCCGTAACCTACTGATATCATCAAGTTTTAATTACAGACCGAGTGCTTAGGCTTGTTTTCAGCTCTTAAATTTTATTGATCTCAAAAAGGTGTAAAATAAACTCATTTAAAAATATTAAGCATATTTTTATCTTTTATTAACTTAAACGATCGTAAATGTAAGTCTCTTGATTATATTTCTGCATTAGTTTTTAGGCCACATATCTTTATATAGTGGTTATAGTAAGCCAATTTACATTGCAAATACATCTTAATGAATCAGGTTTCTATTAAACTTAATTAGCAAAAATCTTGAAAATTAATGATTAAAGTTGTGTTGAGAAAAAATGCCGACGGCATTTATATAACAATTTACAGACTTAGCCAATAATATTTGATTTCTTCTAAGCCTCTTATATAAAACTTAAAGTGCAATTTACATTTTCTGTTTGGCTGAAATTTATATATTTATCTCATTAAGTTGACTTCAGGATTTTTATTAGTTTGAGTGGCATCTTCAGCAAATCAGAGAAATCCATTAAATGCGCGTGTCTCTCTGGTCAAAGGCATTGCGACAACTTTTAATGCACAAATAGCTGTGAAAAGAAAATACGAAAAAAATGATTAGATATTAAATTATAAATTAAATGTTGTTGCTGTAGTAGTTGCAATTGCTATTTCTTTTTTTATGACAAACGGATGACGAACGCATAAAAATGCAGCGGCACAAGAAGCGGAAAAACAACAAAACGACAGCGACAAGGAGGCAACACACACTCGCACACCAAACACATACTCATTAAAAATAACCAAAAGACAGCGGAGAATTGCAATTTCCCCCGTAGCCCCCCAACGATCGCGTCACGTTGTCACTTTACGTAGGCAAATCGTAAAATCGTAAAAATGAAAGAAGGAAAATCCGCCAAAGCAAAACGCTTAATTATGTGCCGTGTATTTTGGCCAGCTGCCTGGCCACGCCCTCCTTGTGATCCCCCGTGGGCGGCCTGTTTAATTAGCATAATTAAAGTAATAATTATATTCACCGTAAAGACATCGGCAGTGCGGGCAAATGAGGCGAGCTCAAAAGGCGGGCACACGAATCTTGAAAGGATTTCGCCTTCTGTTTTTGATGTGTGGCCAATTTGCAAGCTTGTGCAAACATAAAATGCAATTTTATTGCCCTAAAACGGCAGGGTGGCGAAAATGGAAAAACTGCAGGAAGTATGTACGAGTATGATTTCCCCCGAATGCGAAAATGCAATCGAAAATGGGAAACTATCAGGCTAGGAGACGAAATCAAAGGGAAATAAGTATTTGTGTAATTTGCAAAATTTCTTTTGTGTTCAGCAAATGATTTCATAATTTTGAGGAATTTTATTAAGTAAATTTATAGTTTAAATTACAATTTAAAAGCAGATAGATAACAATTTAAACCACAGATTATTTTGCAATAAAAAGAATTTCCAATTTATAGTGCAAAAAAGGAAACTAATTTTCTGTCCTTAAAATTTCCTAGAAAATATCCAAACTAAAGCAAGAAAATTTAAATTTTTTACTGCGTAGAGGCTTAGACTTCTGTGAGAATACAATTTTATAGAGATTTATAGATTCTAAACTAAATCTCTATCAATGGCATGAGACATAGAAAATATCTGAGCAAAGCTAAACGAAAGCCAACCCATAATGGCTTGTAAATTTGGCTTTTATAAGCCTCATTTCACAAAAAAACTAAGCTCACTCCCTACGATCAACGCTTCCGATTTAGGAAAGATAAGGTAATGATATCAATTCGCATGAATTTAGGTCAAAATGTATATTTAATATGTTGATAATTTATTCTTAATTAAAATATAATAAATACTCGAGACTATAATATACTTTCCAGAAAATTCTTGAGAAAAAAGTCGCATCCTCAATTGTTTATGCACTTGAATAAGCCCCAATTACTTCGGTGAAGTAGACAATTTTTGTGACCGTTTCCATTTGGAGGCGATCTTGTGGGGATTGGCTCGCTTTTTCGCTTTTTGCGCCGAGCGAGCCACCAAAATAAGATATTGCATGCCGCACATGCCACAATGCCTACACAAAAAGCGAAAACACGCACATAGTCGAAGCGGCGGCCGCGGGGGATGCACGCTCATTTAATAATGAACAATAATGAAGAGTAATAATAATCATCAGCAAAACGTGCAAAGAGAGTGTCGTCCAAGTAAAGGAATATACATACATATAAGCAACGAAATTTTATCAACGAACGCGCATCATTTCAATTAAGAAAATGTCACAAGTGTCCAAGCAGCAGCAGTAGCCGAGGCAAAGGCAGCAGCCTAAAACACGCCAAATGCGGCAAGTCGGGGATCTCCGCCGCACTTTCATTTCGCCATTCCGTATTCCCTTCCTCGGGCCTCTGCTCCCCCGAATCCGAACCCGAACCTACTTGAGGGGCCGCTCTTTAATGGCTTATTTTTTGGAGCATTTGCTGTAATTAATGCGAATTGTCACACGCTAGAACTGAAGAAATAATGTCAACTTGCCTTCGATTCGCCTTCTAATTCATTACATTTATATCGCTTGTTGGCCGTTTCCTACTCTTAATTAGTAATTAAACAATTTATGCTTTTGCGTGAACAATGAGAAAATAAGTCGAATTTTTGTTGCCCAAAAACATGAAACTATAATTAATTTCATTCGAGCAAGTATTTTGCTCAATTAGCAATTAAAAACAATACTTTACCGCCGCGGTCACATTGCGTGTATCGAAACGTTGCCACCGCTGGAGTGTTGGAGAACACAAATTCGGGGTTGTTCTCGGCTTCCAATCAGGCTTGATGGATGGATTGTCAAGATACAAGATAGGAAATAATGTAAGTCTGTCGTGCTTAGGTAATTATGCTGCCAGACAAATGCAATAAGGAGGAGCATAATTATTTATGAGGGTAAGGGAATGCATTTACATGTAAAGGGTTTCCTTGTATTGATCAGAAATTGATCTAAGTTTCTTGGAATATATTTTCTGTGCTTGTCAAAATACCAAATTTTTGTCAAAGTGATAAAATCCTTCTTCAATTTCACCAGAATTATCATCAGCTAAAATTCCTCAATTCTCCTCTTCATCATTTCTGCGGATCAGGCATTTCGGTCATAATTTCCACTAATTTTATTTCTCGTTTTTAGTGTTTTTCGTTAAATTATTGTTAATTAAATGCAATTAAAAGTCTTTCTCTCTCTCTCCGGCATAGTATTTGAGCAGTCAGTTCGGGCTTAATGAGACGCGACACAGTTGCACAGATGTTCCACAAAACCAGCTAATTGCGCAATTAACTCGGCGCGTGGAGAGGCGAGGAGAGGGCCTGCCACATGTTGCACGGAGCCGGAGCCGGAGCCGCTGTAAATTTGTTGTATTAAGTGTAGAAAATCTCGAGCACTTAATTCACGCTTTGTTGAAGGTGTTGAAAGGCCAGGATACGGGATCCCGGAGCCAGATCCCAGCCAAGAACCTGCGGGTATAGTACTTACCAGCCAAGTTAAACCAAATGCGAAAACCGCAAAAAAAAAAAAAAACCAGGGGACTCCCACAAGAACCCACGGGATGTGTGAGTGTGTGCCGGGTCCTTTTTCGTTTTCTGTTTTTTTTTCCTCCCACATTTGCTCATTTGACTTTGGCCGGGACTAAACAAGCTGCTTATCCTTCGGCCAGGACCCGTTGGAAAAGAAAAATGTTAATTACCCTTTGTGTTTAAATAGACCCCACTCACTAGCCAGCCACCAAGGGTCAGCCAGCCAGCCAGCCAGCATCCAAGGGTCACCACTGTGGACCTCTCTGTGCTATTTGAGGCAATTAAAATTATTATTTTAATGTCAACACTTTTTTTGGTAACGTTTTTGGGCCAGGATAATGCATGTAAAACGACTAACGCCTCCCATGCTAAATCCGTTAAATGTTGCCCAAGATTTTACCGGGGTCTGGGAGGTACTACGTCTCCATTTGCCGTCGGCACTTGGCTGCGACTTTCAAAAGTTTTGCTCTGCTTTTCGTTTTTGTTTGGTTTTATCCACTCTTTTTTTTCTGGGTTTGCTGGGGGTTCTTTCTGCTCCTCGGGGTGGATTTTCCGCCCCTGCCCTGGTTTACCAGGCGTTGAGGAATTCCGTATAAGTGTTTTTACGGTATTTGTTGGCTCAAGCATTTTGCAGGGGAGTTAGGTCAGTGACCATCCCTCTCCGGTGTGGCAATAGCTTCTTTCCAACCCCTTGCCACCTCGTGTTTTTCGAGAAATGTTTTTCGGTTGCCTTTGGGCTTGTGGCTTTGCTTTTTCGGGTGGGGTCCCGGGACTCCAGGAGGTCTGTGCCCGCCCGGTTGGCATTCGAGATAAGCAGGTGTTATATTTTTATGGCTAAAGTGGCTAAGCAGTTTTGCGGAGAGTAGATGGGCAAAGGAATCATGTTCTGGTGTAGGAGGTGTTCTTCTGGCAGCAGGAGTGTGATAAGGCCTGAGGGCATTTGCCGGTTGGGAGAACAGATTTCTTTTTTTCAACACCTGGTTCAGTGATAATAAGGTGATTGGTTGGGCTTTGTAAGAAATGTTAATAAATTGTAGTAAATTATAGGGAATATAGATAGTATTCAGCTCAAATCTTTAAAATAGAGAAGCCATTCCTATAAAAAAATATTGAGTAGGTTTTGGAAGGAGCTTCTTAGCTATTTTCGGCTTTTATTAATACAGAAAGTGCTTAAATTCTTTAAACAATATATCTTTTCATCCCAACTTTATTATTTATTAATATTTCTTATCAACCTAACTTTATTTTTTATTGGAAAATGTTTAAATAATAAATTTTTGGAGTTAAGAGTATAAATTCATCTTAAAATTAAGTACTTCTTAGGAAGAAGAGCTCATCAAAGATTAGTTTAAGTGAGTTCCTAATCTGATCTTATCTCTTGCCTACAACTTATCATTCTCATCGCTCACTCAACCATCCCTTTTGGCCACAAACAGTTTGCTCGGTTAGCCAGAGCAGCTGTTTTGGGGTCACGCCTCCCTCTGCCAAAAATCTGACCCCCTTAACGCCACCCCCAGCTGACCTCAGACCCGATTAACTACGTAAACAGCAGCCGGCAGAAGCAGCCAGAAGCCGCCTTAATTGTTTCGCACTTAATCAAAACGAGCAGCGGACTGGCCCAAACCGAGACTATCAAAGGCAGCAGAGCTACCCAGTTCGCCGAGCAGCGCACAAAGGCCAAAAGCAGATACGGCCCGAGTCGGGGCTGAAAGGCAAAGAATTGAAAACTAAAGAGCAACTTGGGGCGCACGCCAGTCTGGGTTGGACCACGGACAGCCGGCAAGCTACAACCTACAAGCGACAACGACAACCGACAACGAGGACATCAACACCCGGTCGGGCTCTGTGAAAAGAAAAACGTTTTATGAGCTCATTCACAAAAAGGGCCAAAGCACACAAACACACACACACACCGAGAGTCCTACATAGAAAAAGGAAGTTTTCTGAGGATGACGACAGAAGCAACCTGTTGAACTCTCCATCGTGGAGCCCACAGCTCCATCTCCATCACCATCGCCATCCATCCGCACTTACCGCCTTTCCCCTCTATAAGTGTGCCACACAGTTGTTTCTCTTTTTTTTCAGCTTTTTCCCAGCCGGGTCGTGTGCCAAAATTATATGTTAAAACCCAGCACATCAGCACGAGGGGGTCGCTGATTTCTTCAACTCGGTCGTGCTTTATTTTTCCAAAAAGATTTGCCAAAGTTGGAAAAAGGTAGCGTTGTTTGTTTCTTTTTCTTTATTTTTTGTGTTGACTTCCTTTGGACTGTGGCTGTGTGTCTGGCAAGTGTCTGTAATTTTTCCTTTAGTGGGTGTTTCTAATAGAGGTTTTTCCTTTTTAAATGAGAGTGAGAGCCAGAGTGGGTGGTGGAAAGTATATGTATTTTTAACGGGAGTATCTTGGGTGTTTGTTAAGTGCCTTTAATGGGCTCTCAGGGGGTCAAGTTGTTGTTGGGAAGTTGCAAGTAGAAGTTGTCTAGTCTCCACTTGGACTAGAAAATAATTTTTCTGTACTTTTTGAGCCATGAAATATATATAGAAATTTTAGTCATTTATAACTATTACTTAAATTAAAAAAAAATAAAATAAAAGTGAAATAAGAGCGTGCTTTCTATAACTTAAAACTCTTTCTAGATATGCTTTTGAGATACAAAAGCTCATTAGTAAAATATATAGCTTTTTTTTATCAACAATATATATTAACCATAAATGTATTCCCCAATTCCATCTCATTTTCATTGACTTTTCCCTGCCTAGGAGAGGCGTAAGATAACAAATTCCTCGTCTCATTTGCGACACTTGGTCTTCCCCAACAACATCAATGCTCCATTCCCCTGTGCAATCACTTGCTCAAATCTGTTTGACTTCATCCGACCGCTTTCCCCCTGCCATGGCTCACCTTTCGCTCCGGAAAGCGGTGAGGGGCGGGTTGTTTCTCTGGGGCTTTTCTCGCTTGCTTGAGCTTTTTTCCGACGCGCACGCTCTGCTTTTGCCGGCGCTGCTGCCGCCGCCGCTGCTGCTGCTTCTGGCCAAATGGCGATGACGATGTCGATGTCGACTGCCTGCGATTGCTGGGCGCCTGCTGCTCTTAGCCAAAGTGGAGGCGCCGGCTGTGGATTGCTTTTCGCCGCCTGTTGCGCATACGACCGTTTGGGCCAAGTTCTCTTGTCTCTTGTCGGGTTTTTTTGTGCTGCTGCCTTGGCCAAGACGCTAAGCAGGGGCTCTTACAACTTCATAAGTTGTCAGTTGGCAGCAGTGTCGCGGCGGCTGTTGCCACTTTTTTCGCACCGCACATCGGTCGGGAGATGTGTCTGTGTTCATATATACATATATGTATGAATATATCTACGTACACTGGCTGGTACTTATGCGCCGCGTTGGCCTTTGTCTGCTGGGCTTCTGTTATTCCGCCGACTCGGTTTTCTCTCTCTCCGCAGGTGTGTGTGCAAGTGTTTGTTTACCTGTTTGTTTCGGCTGACTCACTAAATGTGGTGGCTATCTCGGGTGGGGGTAAAAGTTCTCCATGGAAAAAGTGCTGAGGAACAAAAGTTCTGCGATGCCTTGGCAGAGTTCTTAGAGCTTTTTTGAGCACGAAAAGTCAAAGAGTTTATTATTAATTATATATTAAATATATAACAATTTATTAAGATTATTTAGACAATTTTATAAACATTTTTATTAGTGTAATTTAAGCTAAAATCTATTTAAATGTAATTCAAGCCCTTTCCCATATTTTATATTCCCCCAAAGACCTCATTACCCTTCTCAAACGATTATTCTCTCAGTGTTTTTCACTCCGTATTGAACGACTCAGATTGAGGGGCTTCGGAACAGGAATAAGTTATCTAAATGAGCGTCGGGCTTTATTGCTGGCAATTATAGATCTGGCCAACGCTGCGTATGTGTAATTGCCTTGCATTGCGATTGCAGCCAATCCGCAGCGGCAGCCGCAGCCGCAGCGTATTCCTCCGACCGACTTTTCATTACCGGCATCAACACTTGCATATGTAATTTAGCATAATTTGCAAATGCACGACCGAAAGGCCATAAAGCAAAGCGAACTGGAGCTGGAGCTGGTATAATTAATAAACGGTAACAGCAAGAAATCCCAGCAACAACAATAACGCAGCGGCTATGGCAACTTTGGCATGTAAAAAGCGTCAAACAAAACTGATTTCTATTGGCAAAGGAATGTCAAATGCCATTTTTTTTTTTTGTTGTCTGCCTCTCTCTCTCTCTCTCGGTCCCTGTCTTTCTCACCCCTCTGCATATGTCTGTCTTTCTCTATTGGGGTCTCTACTCGTATATCCATGTCTCTTGGCTGCAATTTATGAGCCTAAATGAGCGCAAATTTCAGTGTATACACAGGGACAGTGCATGTGTGAGCGATTTTGGCGCTCAATTGGCAATAATTTCTGATCAATTTTCCATTGACTGACAAAAACAGAGCAACAGGGACAGAAAGACAGCAAGACAGGGCAAGACGGAACGAGACAGACAGCCTGGCTGAGAGGGGACATGTGTCAGATGGGAATTTTCCGGATTGTCCCAAAAGATAAGGGTAAAGAATTATAGAGTTAGATTGATATATCAGTTAAGTGAGGCAGTTACTTTCCAAAATGTAGTATTTATTTATTTAAAAATTAAACTTAAAATAAAGATATCTTTTTTGTTATGAACAGGTGTTAGATATTCATTTTATCTTTATTTTTTTAGAATTATAAACTTAAGATAATAACCTCTACCTGTCTTTATCTATCAAAATTTATTACCCTAAACTGCTTTCCAACTTTTCATTTGGCAAGCTCACTTGAAACATTTTCCTATCGCATTTTCTCTTGGCAGGGATTAATCAAAGAGCCTATAAATTAAACCAACAAAAAAGAAACCATTTAAATAGTTGCATTTCCCGCCTCAGCCCTCATATTTGGTTTCCCTTGCCACTTCACTTAATTACCCCTTTGGCCTGATTCGGCTCTGGGTTTCGAATTTTATTTACAATAATTAAATCTGTCAAACTCAAAAATGTCTTTCCACAAAGCCGCCGCCGCCGCTGCAATAATAGAAATACTCTGACAGCCGCGAGTGGAGTTGGTTTTTTACTCACATTGAGTTCTCGTGATTTTCTGTGAGTCCATGGAATGTTGTTGCTGTTAATTGGCTAAATTATTTTTACTGATTATTAATAAATATGTATTGTGTTGTCGTAGTTGATTAATTGGCATTATGGCCAGGCCGGGGGCAGGCATAATTGAAGAGCAAAGTAAGTAAGTCTTGATTGCGTCATTTATGACGCCTCATTTAATTGGAGATAGAGGCTCTTTCCGATACTTTGCATTAATTTCCGCCATTTTCCAAGAAATCACCACCACCAGCAGAGAGGCACAAAACAAATAGCAGAGACGTTGTATAAGAATTAACACATTTAAAATACTTTCATTAAAGATTTATTAATATGGCCCTGATTGGTTATTTCTCTTTTTTTCTTTCTTGCTTTCCTTGGCTCATTGTCGTCATTTGCCCCTTCTCTCCCTTTGGCAATTCGTACCCCCCTTCAATTATTGTCACATAAATTGAACATTTACTGGCGGTTTTTCACTGATTTCTGGACTTTATTAATTTACGTATTGGTTCCGTTTGTGTGTTTCCATATTGATTTTCAATCATAGAATGCCTCTCAGCAATTTGTTTTCAATGAGCCGTAATTTAGACTCATTTAAATAAATATACTTTGGTTGATTGGTCTTTGGCGATATTACGCTATCGTCGTCGTTGGCAATTGCGATAACGAGTTCAATGCAAAGATATTTAACCTTTTAATAAGCTGGTCGGTCGACTGACACAGAGCCAGATGTTAGATAATCAGAGTGTGTATCGAATGTAATTATCGAAAGCGGGGTACAGTTGCCACACTTTAAAGTGCTGATTGTTTGAATTTGCTGCTTTAGCAGCTAATTTAGATACAATTTTATTAGGAATATTTTGTTTAACCATTTAGAATAGTTTTGATGATAATTACCTTTAATTAACATTTATTTAATGGAAAGATGTTTATTTAAAGTAAAGATATCGAATGTAATTATCGAAAACGGAAATAGTTGCCACACTTTTAAGAGCTAATAGTGTAAATATATTCATTATGATTAATAAATTTAAATTTTACATATTTTAAAGCTCTTTGTACTATTTCTTTGCTGATTACTTTAACTATACATATTTCTATTATGTAAAAATTTCTTTGAATTAAAAAGATTACTTATTTTTTACATTGGTTTAATATTCTAGTATTTTAGGTAGCTCTTTTTTAAAAAAATGGCTTTTATTTTCTCCTAAGGAATGGATAAAAATCTAGTTTACTGCATTAATCCCAATTTTCCAGGGGAGTCACCTACATAGATCCCCGAGGAATGCCTCCTTTTCAGAGCCTAGTACAGTTGCCCCAGCACGACTTAGAGCCTGGCCTCTCCATGCATTTATGCATTATTTATCAGCCGGGGCCGTCACGCACTTAATGAGCCTCCGAGATTGTGGCGGCTGAGGCGGCTGACGGCAACAAATTGACGCGTTTAATAATATTTTACAATGTGTGTTTTCAGCCGCTAATTTCTTGCAGGCGTTATTGTGCGCACTTTCAAAAAACGTTGCGTGGTGCGCGCGCCCCTTGGGGGCCTCATTTGATGCCCGACAGCGTTGCCATATCGCCGCCGTCTCAGCAGTTGCAGTTGCAGTTGCAATTTCCATTGCTGTTGTCGGTGTCGTGTTGCCGTCGTCGCCGTCGCGTAATTTACATTAATTGGCACACGGCGTCGTACATATAAATTTTTGCGCGCTTAAACTTTAATTTCATGCGTGCCATTTGATTTTTGTTGCCACTCTGGGCACAAATTATAGGCGACTCTGACGGGAGACTAAGGCATTCAAGTACTGCACACTATGGCCACTTTCCGTCCTGATCGTGCCCGTATTTTTTTTCGTATTTATCGTATTTTTTTCGAGCCTGTGTCTCAGGCTGAGACTGAGTCGGAGGCTGAGGCTGAGGCTGAGTCTGAGTCAAGTGCTGGGCGTTGTTCGCCGTGGGTTTTTGCAGAATGTAGCCAGCGGGTTAATATCTACGCAGATTTGCGGGCATCTAGTTATAGGGGCTTTGCATAATGGAAAGGTGTCTGCGTGTGCCGAGACAATCACCTGATGGGTTGCCGTTTACCTGGATTAAGGTGCTGCGAATCGAAGCTTGCCTTTTAAGAGTCTATTAAGGGGAAGACATTACAACGATGATTTTGTTACCTTTATATGTGACAGCGAGTGTGGGTTTTTGGGCATTTATTTAAGTTATTTGCTAATTATGATTAATAATAATTGATAAATAAGTCGTAGGAATCAGTCTTTAAAATTATAAAAAAAATATTTTAAAGAACCTTTGAAACCCTTATGTTATATATGTGTACACTTTATTTTTCCCTTTTTCAATTTCCCAGAAGTACAGTTGTGCTCACATTCTTTTTCATGCATCTCTCTCTTGCTTCGTCTTTAGTGCTCTTCTGCTTCTTCCATTAATTAACATACTTTCACAGCATTTCTTTCTAGCAACAATTTTTCGTTGACGTCAATTTCGCTCATCGTTAGTTATTATTGTTGTGCTCATTTCGCCATATCATCAGGTCAAATCTCAATTAGCAAATATAACGATAGCTGCTTTCTTCTCTCTCTCGCTCTCTGCCTCTTTCACTTAACTAACAATTAACAAATATTAATGGAAATTTATTTCAATTGAAATCAAAAATTTCACTTCCAAACGTCGGCCATGGCGCTGAATTTTCTATATCTACGTACGACTATACATTTATACTATTAAAAATGTATATATATACTATATATTTTCTTTATATGCTCACAAGTTTGTGCGCCTTTCCATATGCAGAATTGGATGTGGAATAAAGGTAATGATGGCTCGAGCTAAGTACAGTCCTTAGCCGAGTTGAACTCGACCATTATCCAGTCATTGGCTCCGCGCCTCAAATGACTTGCCACCGGACGGACTCAGGTTAATTAAAAAAGAAAAAAACATAGAAAAATAGAAAAAACCCCCACAATCAGCTTATAATCAGCTTATATTCCGGCAAATTTATAACCACTGTTGATTATGCCAGGTTAGCTGTCATAAACAAATGACATGCCATACCATACAAGCGCCATCTAGCGAGCGGTGCGTGCAGCTACGCCAAGTGCATATCAAGTGGAAACGGCAACTTGCAGTAATTATGACGAGGTTATTTGCGGGGGAACCGGGATCGGGACTCGAACTGGGACTGGGGATCGGTGGCTCCTAATGGCCCGGCCCATTGTTCGCTGGCTGGGGCTTTAAGTAGCTTTTAATAAGCGCTCGCGTCAAGCAAATAAATAATTATAATAAATAAATAATAAATAACGCCCGCGGGTACAGTCGCACACAATGTTGCCATTGCCGTTACCGCTGCCGCCGCCGCCGCCGTCGCCTTCCGTCTAATTACACCCGCCAAAGGGCACATGCAAAGTGCAACTTTTGATTTGATATCCCCCTGCTCTGCCCCTCCCCCTTCGATGCCCTACTTAATCGCGAGTTAATTAAGCACTTTAAAGACTCAATTTGAATGCAAGTTAGCAGACCGACGGCTTCATACATTGTAACTGATTATAGAGTGAAGTTTTTACGACTATGCAAATCATAATGGCCTTGATTAACTTTGGTCACTTTAAGTTTAATATTTCTGTGGAAAACTGGCCAAACGAACTAAAACCGAAATCAGGTTATCCGTGTCACTTTGATGTATTTTTTAGTGTTATCGATACTTATCGCTGTGAAGTCGGGCAATCGTTTGAAGTTTTACTACTGCATTTTTTTTATGGAACTGCACAGGGGAAAATATATGCTTAGATGAACTTGATTTACTTTATTATATTCTTTTACGATAATAAAAATAACAGGGGTTTCGATATCTGTAATTATTTTTTAATTTATCGCTTGATCGATATAGGTCTTTAGAAGATTAAAATACATTTTCTTCCATGTAATTAGTTAATTTGATCAAGTTCCATTAAATTGATTGCGAAATAAATAATGAATTCTATGAGGTTTCTTTTGAAATTTAAACACAGCGGCGAGCTTGCCAATCTTTGCCAAGCGTTTCCCGCTGCGAGCCGACTGTTAATCGATTCAAAATTCGATTACCATAACACTTTGGCCCTCGGCCTCGAAATAAAACACTTTACAACCCCAGATAAGTAGAGGGCCAGAGCCACCCCCGTCGAATGGTCATGTCATGCCGCACGAGGTCCTTCTGACCATGTGCGATGCAATGCCCATGCCCCGCGGCCAAATTCTAATTATAATCGCGTATCGCATGTGCCAAAGCCCCAATAAACCTTTGTCAAGCGAACTCCGAGCGAGTTCCCCGCTCAGCCCCGATTCCGGCTTCGTGTCATTAGCGGCCCACACCACTCCGGCTGGGCTGGGGTCTTTGCATTAATTTTTGCACTGCCACAGAGCTGCAAAAAAACAAGCTTAGTAAAAAGTGGGAAAGAAAGAAATTTCCATAATGAGCACGTACACAATCACTTACCCCGGACACATGCAATTCGGGGATTGCGAAAAGGGTTTGCGCGACGCGTAACTCCATTTCGGGGGTTGCAAAATTTTATAATTAGTTGGCCGTTGCCCGTTGCCCGGCACCAAAATGCAGGTTTCGAATCCAATTTTTTCTCGGTTTTTTTTTCACCAAATATTTAGACGTTGATTATGGGCGCTCTTCACCCCTTGAGTCTCTCTCGAGCCGAGTCGAGTCGAGTCTGCAAATGATTTTGGTGCGTGCTCAATTGGGGAGTTTTCCAGCAGAACCGAAATGAACTGAACCGAACTGAAGCCGCCTTCTCCCGGGCATTTCTTTCTTTTGTTTTTCGCTAATTTAGCGAAATTATGTTTTGTGCTCTCATGTCTAGATGTCGTGTGCGGTTCCCACTGCACTCCCCCCTGCGGAGTCCTGGCACCCCTAGATTATACTATACGACTGCAGCACGGAACAGGACATGCAATTCTCGACCTACTCGAGGGTCTTTCTTAAGAGGGTATACCGAAATGTTCATCAAATTCGGGGGCTAATAATGTTATCCACGAAAAATAAGGGAAGGAAATTCGAGGTATTTGTCTTCTTGAAGTAAAAATATATTTGCTTACCTATTAATGTATTTTTTAAATATTTTCGGTGATTTCTTCTTTGTAAGCAATTTTTTTAAAAGTTTATTTAGTGCATATCTGCCTTAAATTTTAGTTTTCTAAAATTTGTTTTAAACTGACAAGAATTTTTTCATTTTTTTTAAATTTTACTCATAAAGAAATGGATTTAGAAAAATTCCGAAATCAATAATAAATATTTTGAGAACAAAGGTGTAAAGCCTTCACTCTTACACAAAAATTATTCCTCCAAATGTTTTCAGGGCATTCACAATTCTTTATACAAACCTGTAAGGACTCCCCCATTATTTCTCATTATTATTTCCTTCTCTAAATGAATTAAAATCGCCAAATGTGGGCGATCGACGGCGAGGGGCGTCAGCTTTGCAAAATACAACAGGAATACAAAAAAAAAAAAAAAAAAATGCGAATAACTCATTACGCGGCGCATTAAGGACAATGTCTGAGCGGGTATGGGTTGGCAGGACCCCTGAGAGGGTTGATTTTTCAGCTTCAGACTGGGCATGACTTTGACTTCCTTTCCTGTATTTTTTTTTTTATATTTTTCTGCTCTTCTCTCCGGGGGCGTTTGGCTGCACAGGTTTGTATTGTTGGTGCCGTGATGTGGCTTCTATATATTGAGTACGCCTCCGGCGATTGTTGTTGCTGTTATTGGCAGCGCCTAGTGCGTGCTCCGCTTGAATCACGCAAATTTCATTATTATTATTATATACTTTTTTAATGATTTGAGTGGAAAATGTATGTGGGGAGTGAATAAAACGCTGGCTTACAAAAGGAAGTTGCGCCGTCGACCACTGACCGGATTACAAGTGGCATTGTTTCGAAAATGCTTCAGATTGGACAGGGGCAAGTGCTGGCTTGTATTTCCGTTGAATCCTTGAAGAGACTAAATTCGAGATAAATGGATTATAATAGATTTATTAAGAATATGAGGGTTTTTACCATAAAAAATATACAAACTCGTTCATAAAAGTCAGCCCATCAAGTAACAATACTTAGGAAAAAATATTTAAAATATGGCAGTCCCTTTTAAATTTATTTCTAAAGAAAATTTAAGGTAAATTATAATTTTCAAGTCCCTTTGCATAGCTAATTTAGCTTATTTAAACCACACCCAGTAGCCTTAACCACCGAACACCTTAAGAAGTTTACAACGCCGGCAAACTTAAAGTTCCCGGATCTCGTTCTGCCCCTCTTCTCAGGCATAGCCCTTTCGGCCTCTCCATAATATATCAGCCGGTGTATATTCCTTGTGTAATCGTGTGTAATTTTTAAGAAAATTGCACGTTCTGGCACACCCCCACAAGGGCGAAAAACCCATCAACCCCAAAACAATGCAGCCCCGAACCCGAACCAGAACCCTCAAGAACAAAAACAACAAACGGCAAGTTGCGAAACTTTTTATGCTCACGTGTGTGTGCGTAAATAAATGTTGCATAAATAATTTCAACTCAATGACTTAATGCTGCTTTTGGCCAAACGGAGCCAGCAGGAGCGCATTATTGATTATTTTCAGGGTAAAAGTTGGCCGAAAACGGCAAGAGGAGAGTAGAAGAGCAGTCGTGGCCAGCTCCATTCCGTTCACTTCCTCAAGAGCTACTCAAGTTTGTCGTTGGCTATTTAATATGCATTTTGCGCTAATTACAAATCAAAAGAAAAATTTAATAGCCCCCAGAGTTGGTCATAAAAATGAAGTTGAGTTGTCCATGGAGCCGGAGACGGAGCCGAAGCGAGAGGAATCGACGTCCGTTGCCCGGTTTCTAATCAAAAATTGCTTTGTGCCACATTTGGCTCCTAACTCTAAATGATGGCAAGTGTGCTACAATTTAGTTTGACTATTAATTACAGCAAGTTGCTGCGGCAGCTAGAGCAGGGGCAGCCGCAGCAGGGGCAGCTGCAGCAGCAACATGTTCTACATGCTTGCAAAGCCATGCAAAATTATTGATGATTTTATTAATTTGAATATTGCCAACGAATTGCTGTCGAAGACAAAACGCTCGCCAAACGACCAGATGCGATCCCGTAGTCGATGCCCCAACGAGACGCTCCCCATCCGGGCAGAGGCAGAGGCAGAGGCTTCGACTTTGAATGATAAATTTTTTGTTCGCTTAGAAAGTTGCATGGAAATTGCAATTTATAGCTCGGCTGCTGCTGCTGCTGCTGCGGCAGCAACATGTTGCAAGGGGGCACCGCAAGAAAATGAGTATAATTAGACCGGTTTGTAATGCGTTATATGGGGAGATGGGAGTACACCATATAGCCTAGGTATAGCACAGAGTCTCATGTTGCGGATGATGGCATGTTGCTGGCGTGCTTTGGAAAATGAAGTGAGCTTGATTTGAATTATAGTTGCCAGGCCGGCGATAATTAATCGTGCTATTTAGTGTGCTACATGAAATTCTACTAGTTTGCTAGTTATTGATTAGATTTCGTTGGCAAGCGATCGCAGGAAGCGACAAAATGTTGCCGTTGTTGCATGTTGCTGTTGCTCTTGCAGTTGCTGCTGCTGCTGCCTCCGTGTAATTTGGCCAGACTTTAATATGCGCAAATTGTACTTAATTTGGCTGCACATTTTGTCGCTACAATTTGCTTTCACAACATGTTGCCAAAGAGCCAGAGACCAGGGCCTACGAGCCAACCAGAAACTAGCTTCGAGCTAGGAGCAACTTGGCAAGCTCCCTTGGATGCCACCGATACTCACTCCTGCCACTGCCACAGGCTTTTGGCATTTGCTGTTGACGCATACTCGAAATTATTTTGTGTTTTTGTTGCTCCTTTCGATATTATGCATTGTTTTTGCTTCTTATGCTGCCGAGCGGGGTACAGGCAACAGGATACAGGGTTCAGGGCACAGGGCACTGGGCACACACACGGCACAGAGGCGTAGACAGGGGCAAGATGGCCAGACATTTGCATGCAATGTACGAAATTAATTATTACGCCCTCTCTCACCGCCCTGGCCAAAATCTACAACACGAAGCTTTGCTTGGGCTCAGGCTCAGGCTCAGGCGCTCACACTCAGAGAGACTCGACTCAGGCATTGGCATTGCATGTCCTGCACACTCCAACTTTCAAGGCACAATCCGGGCATTCTCTGCCAACTCTCTCTCCAGTGTCTTTTAGCCATTTCCCCCCTGCTCTTGCGGCTCATTACGGCGTTGGCCATGTGGCCATGTGGCCGGAAAAGTGCGTTCGTTGACTGCTGCCGGCTGGCCAGCGTCGACACAAATAACAGGCACTCAGGGAAAATATTTTAATAATTATAATAAAAAGATTTCGCGATGGGAAAAGGTAGAAAAAAGTAATAATTGAAATCTATAATTTTTAAGGAGATATATTTAAGGCTAGCACACATATTTTTTTAATGCTTAAACCCTTTTAATAACTAAGATCTTTCTCAGTGCATTGGTAACAGCAAACTGAGGGTCCGAATCCGAGCTGCAGAAGTTCGAGTCCGACTGCAAATGCTACTGCGACTCGAGTTCCCAGTTCTGAGTTCCGAGTGCAGTTGCTTGCAGTATTACAACTGCAGGCAGGTCCTTGCCAGGGATAAGGGAATGTCTGTGTGGGGGTGTGGAGGGAGTAAGAGGAACAGGCAGCCAGCTGTATGCATTATGCATTAAAATCAACGCCCGTTTTGTGTAGACCTGCAGACAATGCAACGAAGGAAGGACCCTTCCTACCCACCTTTTTGGGGCCAAATGTCAAGGCATAGGCATTGATGTTTCCTTTGTGGGCTGGCAGTTAGGTAAGCTCTTTAGTGCAAATTGTTGCCCAAATTAAGGCGCCTCTGGAGCTTTAGATTTAGGGGAATCTATTTCAGCTGAGAGTCCTTCTTCGTTTATCTTCAGAGTTCTTCTCCTTCTTATTATCTTTATCTCTCACTCAGATAACTTTTCGGTGCATCCCCCCAGCACTTGGAAAACATTTTTGGGACATTTCCTTCTCCCTGCAATGGGCAGAACCATCGTATTTTTCCTTCTTATTGTATGCAGGAAAAACTTTCTTGCCAGACACGTTCGCCACATTACCCCCGCTCACCCTTTTTGGTCAGTTGTCCCTCTTCGGGCATAAATTATAATGCAGAGTAGGTGTAAAATTTTCGATTACGACTGTGCAGACCCACCGACCCACCGCCCAATTGCACCGAACTCCTTCCAAGCGGAACTGGCATCCCTCCTGTGCAGAAACCACCCGTATGCTTCGGTCTTGGTGTCCATCATTGCGATTAAGACACGGTGAGAAAAATATAAGTTGTAGCTGCTCATTAACAATAAATATATTGAGCTTTAAATATAAATATTTTAAACCTATTAATATAACTAAAACAATTGGAAATATTCCCGGTCTGTAAAGAGGTTTAAAGATAAAGTATTTGCTTTATAAATTTTCCTTTAAACAATTTTCCTTTTCCATGAAAATAGAACAAAATATAAACCTTCTTCTGAGGCATATTTCTTTCAAATTAAAAATATTTAATATATCCTCTCTGTGTAATTTTCCTTCTCACAATTCCGGCGGTAAAGTCGTTCGTTGTCCTGTGCAGAACGTCGTCGTGGCTTGGCAAGGACATGGCCTCAGAAACGGATTCCGACTCCGACTCGAGCTCTGGCTACGTTTTGCATTTGCGAAATTATGCGGCATGTATGTGGGTGTGTGTACGGGGTATCCTGTCGTCCCTTCTCCTCCCTGCCCCTCCTTTGTTGTTTGTGCCCTGTTGCCGTGGTCAACCGACGGGCAACAGGGATAATTAATGAAATTAATGCGCTCGGGTTTGGGTTTTAAGTGCACGAAATATTTTCGATAAACGTAAATTCTAAATTATGATGCCCCCTCGAGCGGTCAATGTTAGGGAAAGAGCAGTTGCAGCCAGACGAAATTTGATATTTAAGGGAAAAGAAGGAGCAATATGTGTGGCGATGATGATATCTGGTAATTGCAACGTTTGCATATTTGAATGTGATTTTTAATGGGTAAGGTTAGGGGTTAAAATTTCAGAATATTACAGAACATAAAGCAAAATTCGAATCTCTAATAAGGAATCTTAAATCGTACAATTTAAAGCTTTAAGTTGCTACTTTAGAGAACATAAATTAATATTTAATGCCCTTCAAAGGTACTCATGTCTCACACTTGTATCCCTTGCAGGACTCAGCCAGGATGCGAGCGGGTCAGTGACACGTGACATGGCCGAGGGCTGCGAGGACTCTGCCGGTGCCGCTGAATCCACGACGTCACAGTCACAGTCACAGTCGCCGTACACAACGCTCGACAAGATGCTGGGCACCGTGCTGCCATGCGAGGCGGCCATTGGTGCCACGCCCGGCGGCGGCACCAGCAGTAGCAGCAGCAGCAACACCAGCAACATCAGCAACATCAGCAACACCAGCCACAGCAGCGGCGGCGGCGGCGTTGGGAGCAACATCAACATCAACAACAACAACGGCAGCGGCAACAGCAACATTGTGAAGCGCGAGTTCTGCGATGGCAGCCTCATGCCCAGCTCGGCGGCCAGTGTTAACAATAACAATGCCAATGCCACCAACAACAACAATAATAACAACAATAGCAGCAACAACAACAATACCAAATTGCAGGCGATGATCTGCAACAAGAGCAACAACAATAGCAACAATACTAGCAACGCAAACAACACCAACAACAGCAGCAGCAGCTCATCCTCGTCCTCGTCGTCCTGCTCCTCATCCTCGTCCTCTTCCAGCTCAGCGACCAGTACCCTGACCAGCTGCACCACCGCCGCCGTCGTGCCCTCCAATTGCTCCACGAATGCCAACAAATCACCGCCGGGATCGGTGTCGCCCTACTCCCAGAGCCTGGGCATGGGCATGGGCATGGGCCTGGTCCTGGGCATTGGAGCCGGAGCTGGGAGCAGTCCATTGAGAGAGGCCAGTCCGAGCCCGAGTCCGCTGAACGCGGCATCCATGTCCAGCGTCGTGGCTGCCAAGTCGCCGTGCAGCGGAGCAGCGCCCGCCTCACCGCCATCGGCCTCCTCGAACAGCTCGTCGCATGTCCTGGCGCTCAACATTAAAACCGAGTCGGTGAGTCGAGCAAAAGCGCTGAATTTGTTTATTATCTATTATAAGCTGAGCAACTGCTAATTAGGAATTGGGGGATTTATGATAACTAAATATAATAATATCACAGAAAAAGAATATCAGTTATATATTTTTTTAGAATTTTTTGAAACCAGTTTAAATTATTTGTATATTTTATTAATTTTTTAATATATAGAAAGGGGCTTTTATTTATACAGAAATAAATACGGAGTAAAGATATAGGACCTTACTTAAATCAGTAAAATAATTATTTCCGTGAACAAAGTAAACATTTTTGTCTTAAACAATTAATTACATATTGTTAGAGCTGAAATTTTGGGGATTTCTATTTATCAGAATACAGGATAATATTGAGACACCTGTAATTTAAATGATTTTTAAAAAAGAACAAATTCATATTATGACAAAATATTCCAAAAGGATAGATAGAACTAAACATCAACTGAAATTACTGAGAATTTCATTCTTCTTCAAAATATATTACACATATTTGATATTTAAATATATTATTATATGTAGTATATCTTTCTCTAAGTAGCCTTTATTGGTATTATATTAAGCTCCGCTGTAAGTGTCCCCTAATGGAAGCTTGGGCTTAAGTCCATCCAATTTAGGATCCCATATATTGCTTGCTCGTCTCTGGTTTCAGAATAATATCTGAGCTCGGGACTACCTCCCCCCCTCGTGACTCACGTGCGGCCCTCACATCGCTAAATTGATTTCTTGCTCGCATTTAATTAGCATGCAAAGTCCAAGCGACGGACGACGGATCATTAATTAGTCGCCGCTTTGGAGCCGCCACCGCCAAATCAGTTCGATCGGCCGGCGGGCAGCAGAATGTTGCAACCTGGCCAGCCAATCAAGGGCAAATCCGGCAATCCGCCACAGAATCGAGCTGAAGTGCCGCAGGCCGTCTCTCAGTCGCAGTCGTGCTCTAGAATCGCCAAACAACGGCGACCGAGAAGTCAGAACAAAACAAAAAAAAAATGAAACACAAAAAGCTCAACGCGAGCGAGCGCGGTCAAAATATTTTTGTCCCAATTTTAATGACCATAAAAACCGATCGCAGAAGGGAAAAAAACTTTTGTGCAATTGTCAGCAATAAATAAAAATTTCGCATGTCCTCGTTGGTTTTGTTTGGGGTCTTTTGCGGTTTTATTCTTTTTCTTTTTTTGTGTTTCTTGTTGCCTTGTGGCACATAGTTTAGCGGCGAATCAGCCGAACTTTAAGCCGGGGCAAGAACAACAAACGATCTGCTGATCGCTGCGAGTTCTATTTTCAAGTTTATTTTGAACTAATTCCTGCTGCCATTGGGTCTCTGGGCGATTGTTGTCGTTGCTCGTAAAAATGACTAAATTATGAGCTCGAAAAATAAGGGATCAGCGTGGAGAGCCGAAGAAGTGTGTCAGGCCAAGAAAAATAAACACTAGAATTGGCGGGAAAATTATTCAGGAGGGTCTACAATGTCCCTGAAATTTAAGTAAGATTTTCTTAGGCCTGCTATAATTTTAATAATTTTTTAAAGTTCCCAAGGAACAGTTCTAAATAATTTTCTTTTCATAGACTTAACCTGATTAAGTCTTCAAAAAATTTTCGCCTAGAAAAACACGTTAAGCCTGCGCCTTGACATATTAATTTACCTCGCACCCCAAGCAAATTGTTTTTAATTTGGCCATTAAAATTCCCAATTAAATTCGCACGTTTACCTGATTGTTGACCCAATTCTAATGGCAAATCAATTCGCTGCCAAGTCTCGAGTATCTCTTCGACCGCATTTTGTGGCGTTTGGGCCGCTTTGTCTCTGTCTCTGGGCCCCGGTATCCGACGGATACGATCCGCTCTAATGACACAATCAGCTCACACGATACAACACGCACACTGGGATCCAGAGACTCGGAGAGATACTCACCTCCACCTTCGCCTCCTTCACCTCCTTCGGCAGGCACTAAACAAAATGCTGTAAAAAGCAATTAATAAAAAAATAAAGCAATCAAAATATAAGAAATAAAAGGAAAAAATAGAAAAAGTGCATAAAATTTATGTGCAGGCAGTCAAATGAGTAATCGACTGCGACGGAGAGACAAGCGGCAACAAAGCCGTAACATTTATTGAAAATTAAGCAAAAAGTAAAGAAAAAAGCCCCAGCTCGAAGCCAGCAAAAATAATAAGCGCGAAATAATCAGCACACACACACACGGCCAGCGATTGAGGAAAAATGTGTGTACATGAGAAATAAATTGTCTATTGGCAGCGCCAAAACAAGAAATTCCAGGTGCAATAAAAATCGAATTAGAGGCCAGAGGAAAAAATAAAGTTATAAGTACAATCTATTGAAAATTAATGTGCTAAACGGAAATCAACGAAGCCGACTAAATACACTAACTGGGGAGGCAGGAAAGGAAGTCGAAATCGTAATGGTTTCAATATATTTTTTACATCAAGTAGAAGTATATCTTGTTTGCAAAAAGGATGCTTGACGAATGAGGGGAAACCCCAATTTATAATAGAGATTTTTTTGTATGTAATTATGTAATTAACAGAGATATACTTACCTTACTGATAAAATATATTTAATTTAGCATTATATTTCCAACCTTTTGTTTTACATTTTATCTAACGAATTTAAATATTTATGTAACAATATATTACCAACATTTTATTTTGCAAATTAAGTTACGTTAAAGCCTTTAAAATACCCTTACCAAAGTGGCACCCGGACTTAACTTGTCTGGAGATATATTACACCTAATTAGTAGAGCCTGAACGGCACGGACCCCATTGAGCACGCAGCTGTACCTAGTTTTTCCATATAATTTTTTTGGGGCCAAGGCGGCAGCACTTGAAAGCTGGCTTGCCAACCCGCTGGGTGACTCATAGGCGTCTAATGAGCCGCAGTCCCCGGGCCAAGCCTTTGGCCTTTGGTCAGTCCCCTCAGCCGGGTGAAAGTCGAGCACGGATGTGGCAGCTCTATGAGCTTCGCTAATTATAAGCGGATCACAAATTGCACTCCTTCTGGCCTCCGCGGAGCGCGCCGCGCATGCGCAATGAACTGAGGGGGCCATCAGGAGCGGGTTCTACGTGCGTGCCAAGCGGATTTGTGGGTGTTTTCTTTTCTTTATTATTTTATGTTATTTCTCCTTTTTTTTTACTTTGCTCTCTTCTCGCGGCAGTGTCATCGCAATGATGACGAAGACTATAGGCGATCATGAGGTTGTGGGCAACCGGTTTCTGCATGTTACTTTAAATGTTGCAAATACTTGAGCGGGATTATCCAGGCTGCCGCCTCGAAGAGCTGGCCTGGTTCTTGCTCCAATGTTCTTGGCCCTGGTTATCGTACCCGCACTCCCAGCTGTGTTGCATGTAAATCGTTTGTAATTAGTTGAAAGTCTTGACGCGTAAATGCAACACAGCAAAGAGGCGGCGAGGCAGAGGCAGGCCGAGGCAGGCAAAAAATGTATTAAAGAGGAGCAGGCAATAATTGCTTATTAAATGAATGTTTTGTGCAAAAATTTTTATGACTAACCACGTGAGCGCTAAATTGACTGCAAATGAGCCAAAAGATGGCCCATTGTCGGCACTGAAAAGGGGGGGCTGGGGGTAATTTAAATGGTGGATGCCTTGATAAATGGCCGAGACTCTTAGCCAGGCCTGAAATATAGCCGCTATAGGCGGTAAGGTTTTAAGTTCCGTGTCAGGAAAAATTATTGACACATTATAGCTTTCATTAAGGGGGGAAATACTAAGGATCCCAACAGGAATTTTTTTTTTTAGCTTGTAGAAAAAAATAGTATTAAGAAAACCCATTGAAATGTATCAATATTTTTCTTTCTCTGCCTTAAATGTCCCCATTTATTTTGCCAGCAAGACAAGACCCAAATTCCTTTGCAGATAATTTTATTTTTTCTTACTCGCTTTTCGTTGATATTAATTCAAAATTAATTGCAAATAAATTACAAAGCAATTTGTGTGTCGAGCTTGTTGTCTGCGGCTTTCGTCCCCCAGTCCCAGCCAGCTGCATGCAACATTGAAATTGTCAGAGAGTTTAAGTATAAATTAATTATATTGCAAGTAAGTTCAACTTATGCACGTCCATGTAATGCCAATAATCATCGGGCGACGTAGCGGCCGCCGCCGTGTAATAAGTATCTGGCAAGTTGATTTTGACGTTGCCTGACTTTAACTACCCTGCCTCGGCTTCTACTTGCCTTAATTTCATTTTATTTACGCAAAACCGAGAGAGAAAAAAATAGCCAACTGCAAATGGCAAATTGCCTTCATCTTAATTATGGTGGTATTAAAAAATTATTAACAATGTTGCTGACGTTTCGCCGACAGCGGCAACACGGACGAGTTGAAGTTGGTCTCGTGGTTGGTGGTTGCAAATATCATAAATAATAAGGTGATTTTCATTGCGTGATAATAGGTTTTGATAAGTATTCTGGGAAAATATTTTAACAAGTTTTATGGTTATTAAATTGTCGTGTAATTCGATTTAGATGGGTTTTAAATACTCTTAAGAGGAATTGTCTAACGAAAAAGATAAATGTACATTTTATTTTGAATTTCTTTAAGCAAATCTCAGTTAAATAAACATTTTAAGTTTTTTAACCTTAATAAATACTTTTAAAGATATCCAAATAATGCTTTTTATTAAGAATTTTTCACCTATTTAAGCTGAAAATATTTTATAATCATAAAAGAATATATTCTTTGTTATCTACAATTTTTAAACTATTTATGCATGGTTAGATTTCATTTTTTCCTTATTATTTTCCTTCAATCCCAAGCTGACTCATAACTCTCAGTATTTGGGAAATCCTCAAGCCTATGATTCAGCTTCCAACACCTTTTGGGACTTCTATTTTATGCTCTCCTGACCTTTTCTTAGTCATATGCCAGATGGTTCTTCGTTGGGCCACCTAAAAGTGTTCCACATTCTGGATTTGACCCCAACGAAATCCCATAAATTGGGATCCCAAGAGGAAAGGGGAGCCAGTCGGGGGTTAATAATTAGCGAAACGCGATTTGGTCCAACTGGCCAGCGAGGCCTCCATGGGAGAAAATATTAAAGCCATGCCCACTGGCCATATGAGCGGGAAGCTGGAGAAGGAGTCGGAGTTTGGCATTAAAATAAATTTAATATAGCCGCCACGGCCTGAGCCGGTTGGCCCAAAGCTGAGCCTGAGCATGAGCCTGAACTTGGCTCTGAGTCTCTCTCATAATTTGCGAGGGGAGGTCGAGACGACACGAAACGAGACGAGGTTGCAGTTGCAGTTGCAGAGCTGCAGCTTTTCGATCTGGCCAACTCGAAACTGAGACACTCCACAGACGCTGTGTGGCTGCCTCCAGTTGGCTTCAATTAAGTGTATGTGTGTGTGCAATAGTTAAAGCCAAAAATAGCATTTAAACTCATTAATTTAACGCGTGATTATGACCATGTTTGTAAGAGTACAACTCCGACTGCACTCGGAGTTCGTGGCTTGGACTTGCCTGCTGGAAGTCTCGGGTCCGGAGTATGAAAAACGTTGCCAAAAGGCATAATATTTGTAGCCTGTGTTATTGTTAACGCTCTCTGTTGTTGTAGTTATTGTTGTTGCTGTTGGTTTTGGCATTTATTTTGCGCTTCTTTTGCGGCATAAATGCTTAAAACATTGGCCATACAGCCCATGGGGCCTCCGAGAGAGTGAGAGAGGAGCGTGTTTCGGTTCGGTTTTTGGCTCTCGGATTGGCCGGATCGTTTCGCATCGCATTGTTGATGTTTTATGCATCAGCGAGACAATCCAGGAGGCACTTGGAGAAAATATAGTAATTAAATAAATTAATAAAGCTATAAAGTTAGGCAAATATTAAGTATTTTAATCTTTTAATCGAACTTCTGTAACATATTTAAATCTTAATGCATCTCATAAGGAAATATAGCATAGCTGATGGAACAAAAAATGTATTTTAAATAGAATTTATTGAATTTTTTCTTTTGATTTCAATTACTTACAATTTTCAAATAATTTTAAAATGAGTTAAAATGCATTACTCATTTTAAAATTATTTGAAAATTGTAAGTAATTGAAATCAAAAGAAAAAATTCAATAAATGGGCTTTAAATTCTCTTTACGTTATATTTATAATTAATAAAAATATTTCCCTTTCCAGGTGTCAGAATTTCTTCTTGTTATATAATTTTTCTAAGCAAGAACGTTTACTATTTAGGTAATTGCTTATTTTTTGTCAGTGCCTTTGCTTGAATGCGTCACAAATTAAATGCACATTCGCTTTGGCTTAAGGAAAAACCCACAAAACAAGCTAGAAAAGCTGAAAACATAAAAAAGATGCCACAATTGCGATAATTTTTCTATTTGTTAGCATTGCGTTTTGGCCCCAAAAGAAATTGGCCATGAGCGGGCAGACGTACCTTTATGGTTTCACCCGACCGGGGGAGCATTAATTTTTTTATGTGCTCATTGTGGGGCCCAAGTCCAAGTCCAAGACCAAGACAACGACCAAGTCCAGGTCGAATTCCAAGTCGGGTTGTTTATTTAGCCCAGCCATGCAAAGGAGGGACGGCGTGGAAGGAGGACTCCTCCGTCTCCTCCACTTGATAATTGCAATGAAATTGCATTCTACTTCCATTTAGCCAAAGGCGCTAATTCGTTTATTATGAGCTCGGTTGGGTGGCAGAGGGACTGGGATCGGGCAACGGGCAACGGGGACCAGCTTAGTAGATCCACTCCGCAGATGGCATAGAAAATTTCCAAGAAAAATGCATAATTTTCAACTCTATGCATTGGGTGTGGCACAGATAATAAAAATAGAAAATAACAATGGCAGAAACAAGTTTTCTGGCCGATTTTGTTTGTTTAATGAGTTCACTGTTCAGTCTGCAGGAGAAAACCTGAAGGAAAATGTGAAAATTACAGATAGAGTTGGGAGTTGGAGAAATGCGAATGAGGTAGAGTTACTTTAAAGAAAGAGCTTAGTAATATGAGGAATAAACAAGAAAACAAATTAAAACTGAGTTAAAAAATAGAAGTATTTTACCTAATGAAAGATGTATTGATTTTCTTATACCCAAACATGCATTTATTAAACCACTGACTTTACACAGTAATTAGTCGACTCACTAATTGCAGCTAATGTGCATGTGCTAGAAGCTCTGCAAAGGACCAAAGGACTTTGGCGAAACTTTTGTTGGTGTCATCGTTAGCTGTCCTTGTTGTTGCTTTATTATTGGCACTGCCAATTAAGTGAAATTTATGTGCTTCAATAAATTATGAGTGCCGCAGCTGACATATGCGACACAGTTCGAACAAAAAGACAAAAAAAAGAGACGAGCACGCCCCCGAACAGCAGAAGCCAAAAACATTGACGCAAAACTTTTGGCCAAAAAGGGACAGCGGAAATGTGGTTCTGTTGGTGAGCGCGACACATGTCGCTAAGGTAAAATAGTTATTAGTAAATATATTCAGCACTTTATTTGCATACCCTACCTCAGCTCCCCCTCGAAATGCACAGACATCGGGGCAGCAGGGACAGCAGGGGCACATCACACATACGCCGGGTTGTCCGCCAAACAAGCTCGTCGTCTGAGGGTAACTAATGAAACAATTGACGTGCTGGGAGGGACCTAAAAGCCGGCTGATACCCGAACCGAGCGAACAGTAGTTGACTGCAATAATTATTCAAGCGCCAAGAACAACAGGCAGCAGGAGCAGGAGCAGTGGCAGGATCAACGTCACGGCAGGTGCAGTAGCACCAGCATCGACAGGAGCAACAGCCACAAAGGCAACAGAGGCAGCAGCAACAGCAGCAGTTGCTGGATAGATGGCTATTATGCGCCCAACTTAACCTGTTTTAGTAATTAATTTGGGTATTGTATGTTTTAATTAGTTTAGAAGGCAGCGCCAAAACAGGAGAGACTGATGACAGCAAATTGAGGATGTATTTTGGTGATGAGGAAATTTATTGACCTTCCAAGTCAAGTTAAATTAAAGTCAAAGCAAAGAATATATGAGAAACTTTTAAGACTTTTAAAACTTAAAACTTAACTCGGTAACTTTGTATAAAAACATATTCCTAATAACATCCCTGAGTTGCATATTCCACACACACCCCCGACATTAGCGGACGTATTTTTCTAGCTAATTACTAACTCCCTGGCTCCTGACTAGTCTCGCCCTGGCTTTCTGGCTTCGGGGGCGGCCAAAACATATTTCATCGTCCGGCTAAATACACTTTTAATTATGATTTTGCGTTCATAATTATGACCTAAGCTAACGGCGGCTACAAAACGAGTTGCAAGTGCCTGTCGTGCCTCATGTTGCTATAGCTGATGTTGCTGTTGCAGCTCGTAATGGCCTACGATACCCAGCGGACTGGTCGAAGGGCTTAAATTAATAATTACGCGAAAGGCAAACGGCGACTTGCAGGCGTCCTCGTCCTCGTCCTCGCCGTTTGCATGCAAGTGAAAATAATTAATGCACTTAATGTGTAATTATTTCAATTAAATGATATCCCCGCTCCTCGCCCGCGGAGCCACTATCGACCAGATCCTGTTTTTGCTTAATTGGGTGGGGCCGGGCGGAATTAAGGTCGGCCTAATTGGCATTTCGTTTGGCGATCATTGATAGTCTCTCTAAATGAGGAGAAGGATCAATCCGCGGATCGAGAAACCCGTTCCTCTCGCCTTTCAATGTGGTGTTGACTCTTGACTTTGGGTTTGTTTGTATATCGAGATGAGCAATCGAAATTTTGGTGGATGGAAATATCGAATTTAATAAAACAAGCAAGGAAGCTAACTTCGGAAAGCCGATTGGCTAATTTAGAAAAGGTAGAACTAAGCGAAAATTGCATATATTTACATTTGGATACATTTTTTGTTCTAGTTTTTATTGGATTATTAAATCTGCATTCTCAGTTCAGAAAAAAAATTTGTTGTCAATTTTTGAAATTTTTAATGAATGAGCAAATTTTTTTTTCTGATTAAATTTTTTTTTTAATTTTGATTGTAAATAATTAAAATTTAAATAGCTATTCGGAAAATATACGGCTTTTGGCTATCACTTCATTTTTGGCTAAAAGAGGCTCCCAAGAAGAATTCAAATTCGCTATTTTTTGGGGTACGAAAAAATGATAACTTTATTTTCAAAGTACTTTACAATGTTACTATTGAAAAAAATTATTTTAAATACAATTTATTTAATAAATATAAACATATTGGACAAATATTTCATATTAACTCTAATATCGATAGCCTTATCGGTGTTCCATCTCAAACTTGTCTTACACTTAATTATGCTAATGCCGCCGTGAGTGTCTTTGACGTTAATTTACTTCGATAAATCGCGGCGGGCGAATTTATGGCGTTGTCCAATTGGCTTGTAGGCTAATTGAGCCAAGCACTTAACTTAGCCGGAGTGTTAACAAACTGATTAGTGGCGTTTCTCAATCACTGGTCGCTGTACACTTGGTATGACTTATGCTCTCCACCTGCAACTTTGGCAGCATAATTTACAGCATGCTATGAACCATGCTCTGTAATTGGCAGTGCCATTTCCCCTTCCTCTGGCGGCTTTCTTAATTCGGTTTATATATATTTTTTTTGTTGCTAGTCCGCAATTATAGTGCGATTAGAAAGTCCGCTCGGCGGCTTATTGATATACCCCGGACTGCCGTCTAATGTTTCTGCTCATATTTCTGCAAATCCAGCCGGAGTTGGGAGTTAGGAGGCAGCCTAATGGCACATTTATTTATTACGGCCATTTGTGCGAATTACGCTCGCGTGCTGCGTGTCTCTAACTATCCTCTCCGACGGCCTCTCTTTCTCTCGTCGGAGCCTTTGAGGCGACCCGGCGCCCAGAATTTTTAAGCCAGCTCCCAGCTCCAAGAACCGGGATGCCCACACACTGCCGGGCCAAGAAAACTCTGGCTGAGAGCGGCACAACTTTGGCACATTCCAGAGAAAATACTTTCGGGTGTTAAAGAGAAAGAGCCAGAGAGAGGTGAGCGTAATCCAGGGAAGGAATTTGAAAGCTAATGGATATCGGTGGAAATACGAGCTCCCTGCTTTAATTTCATATTTATTTTTAATATTAAACTTATAATTTCATTTCTATTAAATCCAGAAAATATTATTCACAAAAATCACAGAAATATATAATTAGCAGAAGCAGCTCACATGCTAGCCACAATCTCTCTGAGTAAATCTTATTTTCCTTACTCCTTTTGGTTGGCCAGTGTACACAATTTGATTATGCCATGTCCAGCAGCTATTTTAGATTTGATTTTCCTGCACGTTTTTCAGTTTTCCCAGCTTGATGTTTTTGTTCCCCGTCGCCGTCGCCGTCGTTGCCTTACCCCTTTATTTTTCATATTTTAATTTAAATTAGAGGGCAACACCCACTAAGCCACTCAGTGGATGACGATGATGGCCATGATGGCTGCTGCAGACAGTGGAAAGCTGCTCGTAACTCAGTCAGACACTCCGCTTGGAGCTTAACGCGCTGATGTATGCTAATGAGCCGGCATTGTCGCCGGGATCCGTCTACTCCTTACCCATACTCCTGCCCCCCCATCCTGCTAACTCGATTGCCAGAGGAGCTGCAGCCGGAGAGCGCTTCCATAAATATGCATAATGCAATTAACAGCCAAATGTAATTGCAAGCCAGAACAAGGAGCAGAAAAAATATAAAAAAATAAAATAAAGCGAAGAGAGAGTGGCATTAGCAGCTGACAAACCACCCGCATGGCAGTCACTGTCCTGTCCCGTCACATCACATCACATCACTTCACATCACATCGGTTGAGTCCGCTCGGCGATACATGACAGTCTCGGTCTCGACTCGCTCTCCTTCGCTTTGCATATGCCCGACTTTCCCGGCCGGCCAACCTGTTCCCTCGCACATTTTAATTAGGCTATTAAACAATTGCAGAACGCATGTTCCTCCAGCCTGTCTCCTCCAACCAGTTTCCCAGTCAGCCAGAGCCAGCCTGTCCTCGCAGTTCCGCCTCAAAGCGAATCGTTTCGAATCGAATCGAATAGCTTCGAATCTGCCCCGGCGAATCTGTGCCAAATTTCGCATAAGCGCTGACTGCCAACAATTTAAAGCCGAAACGCAAAACCGACAAAACTGAATAACCGTTGCGTGCCTAGGCCCAGTCAGCGTCTCTGGCGTTTGGCTTTGTCTCTGGCTAAGACACTCAAAAAAGAGCCAAGAGCTTGAGGGAATTTTTGGAGGCTTAGGAGGAAATTGTAGGCTTGTAAATATAAAGAAACACGCATCATATTTTTAAATATTTATTATTTTGAAGGGTTTTAGAAATACAATTTTATTTAATTTTATTTTAATTCCTTACATTTAATATTTTATCTAATATACTCCAATGCCCTTAAATTTTTCCCCACGTGTATCTCTTGCCTTTTTCGCCGTCTATCTACGGGCCTGGCCAACTCCGTCGACTTCACTTGAGCTGCTGGCCTGGCTGGCTGATTGGGCGCGCGTTGTTTTGCATTTCCAGGCCAGAAACTGCGGCTGGGTCTGCGTAATAAAATGCATTTTAATTTGGCTAAATGTTCAATTAAATTTAAACATGCGCAGTCCGCTGTTTGCAATTTTGTGTTGCCTGTCGCTGCCGCTGCCTCCAACTCGAAGTTGCCATTTTCCGCGCAAGACAGGACCCTCTTTGGGTTTTCCCGATTTTTCCAACAGCAGGCTTAGAGTTCAGTTTCGATTAGTTAGGATCATTTTTAAAGCAGACCTCTACGGCCCCGCCTTCCCTTGAATACATTTTCAAAATTATCCGTTTTTAGTCAAAATTGTTTGGCAAATGTTTTGGGCCACCCTGTCGAGGGCCTTTACCTCGCGGCAGAACAGCTCTGCCGGTTCCAGTCGGCCGCCAGGAAAGCCGCCTGGAAAGCCGCCAGAGAAGCCTCCGGAGAAGGCATCAGCAAAGCCATCAGGGAAGCCACCAGAAAAGCCTCCAGAAAAACCACAAGGAAAGTCTCCAGAGAAGCCCCAAGGAAAGTCTCAAGAGAAGCCCCAAGGAAAGTCTCCAGAGAAGCCATCAGGAAAGCCTCCAGGAGCGCCTTCAGGCAAGCCTCCAGCTCCCAAGGAACCCTGCAAGGTGCGGATGCATTGCCATCCTGCCCAGTTCTGTAAGGAGACTGATAGGTTTCGCTCCATGTGGGATCCGCCCAAGAACTTGCCACCGCCGTATCCCTTCATAGTCCGGCGGTCAAACGAGCTCTGCTGCGAACCCAACTGCACCAAGCCCCTACCCTCGTTCGACGAGCTGTACTACCGCCCGACCTGCAAGGACGGTCCCTTCCAGCGCACCTGGGTGGAGTGCCCCAACTTTATCATACGCAAGAAGGTAATCTGTGCCTACGACAAGCTGGAAGCCCTCGAGCCGGCGCGTCGCGTGGCCAAGAAGCGGGAGCGTCCCTCTAAGGCACCGTTCACCACCGGTGCGTGTCCGCACCTGGCTCCCCTGGCACGCTGCAATCCCGGCCGTCGTCCTCCGCGATGCCACAAGGCCAAGACGCCCTCCTGCTGCCGCAAGCTCTGTGCCCCGATGCCCAGCTGGTCGGAGTGCAAGCAGCCGCCGCTGGCCCCACGCCGGGAGAGACCTCGCGAGTGCGAGTGCCGGAACCCCATCAGTCCGTGCGAGGTGGAGCGCGGTCGGCAGTACATCAAGCTCCATGGGCCGAACTATGTGTGTCCCAAGGATGTCCGGTGGGCGAAAAAACAGAAAAAGGAGAGGCTTAAGAAGTTGACGAGCAAAAAGAAAAAGGAGAGCCCGAAGAAAAAGGGGAGCAAGAAAAAGGAGAGTCCGAAGAAAAAGGGGAGCAAAAAGAATGAAAAGAAAAAGAAATAGATTTGGGAATGTTCACAAAGGATTAGTTTTTGATATTCTCTCTGTAGATTAGAGAAGCTTCTTGGAAGGAAGATTAAGGATAGTTAGATCCCAAGACTGAGCTCCAAGTGTTTAATTTCTAAACTTAGAAACCTCTTCAGGGAAGGCTTCTCAGTAAGCATTTAATTTCTAAAACCAGATACCTTCTCCAAAGAGAAAAAATACAAAGAAATACTTTCCTTAAAATAGGGTTCACATTTCCTGTATATTTTTATTGCATTTTCCCAAAGACTAATCCTCAGCATGGCTCTCCTCATCGTTGGCCATCAGCACGGTGGCTTTGTAGTTGTTCTTTCCCGACTCTAGATCATGCAGGGCCTGCTTCAGGGCCATCCTCATCAGGACACGCGACTCGGACTGCGAGAGCTGGGTAGAAACAATGTAGTCCTGATCCATTGGTGGGCTGTCTACGCTCCCTACGACGTCCTCCTGCTCCTGGAGAGGCGCTGCCTGGGAGGACAGGCCTCGAGTGGGCTTATTGGCCGGCACTTCGATGGTCCTAAAGGGTCTGTAGGTATGAATGGTTTCCTTAGGCTGCATTTCCTGCCTGCCATCGGTTTTGGGACTGCTCTCGGTTGGCTTTGCGGGCGTGGACTTTTCCGAAGAATCATCTGCGCAGATCACCTCGTCCACAGCCTCTTTTTCCTGGTCAGAACTCATATCGACTTCATTTGATATTGCTTCAGTTTCGCTGGTGATCTCAGAGTTCTCAAAATCCTCCTTGGACTCCTCCAAAAGCATTTCCTCTTTCGGGGCCGCATTCGCACTGGAATCTTGATATAGCCAGGACTCAACCTGAGGCTCCGAGTAGGCGGTTCCCATGACATTATCCTGTTGGCTCAACCCATGACTGGCTGAGCAAGTGGTGGCGTTGGCCTGCTCCGGGTAGAGGGTATTCAAAAGCGATGAAATCTGAGTCAGTTCCTGCATCATAAAGTCCACGTTCTCTCGCACGGAAGTCAAGGAACTCAGTTTGTCGGAGGTGAAGGCCTCGGAGGAGTCAATCTCCTTGCTGAGTTGTTCTCGCAAAGCGCGCATCCTGCCAAATTGCAATTCGTCCTGGAGGTTTTGATGCTCCGCTTCCTCGAAATTCTCCTCTGCTGCCTCGAAGGTGGCGAACGGATCCTCGCACTCACTGGGACTCGGCAGACCTGCCAGCTCCTCCACATCCAGTTCGTTGTTCTTGAAGTCCCACGTGGCGGTAATGCCATCATCGGCGCACTCGCTCGACTCGGCGTGGTAGATGTTCTTCTCCTTCACATCCGGCCAGACGAAGAGGTGGCTCGGCTCTCCCGAGGGCTTCTGCTTTTTGAACTTCTTTGTCTTTTCCTGGAGCTGGTCAGTTGGTTGGACGAAGGGCGCCTCGGAGTCGTCGGACAGGCAGCGCACCAAGAGTCTGTGACCTTGGGCTAGCCTGCTCGAGCAGATGGCACCGCGTGTGAGACTTTTGACTGCCGAAAGACGAGACATTTTTGAATTTTGAAAACAAGGCCAGGAAGTAGGTTTTCCAGAGGTACAGTCAGCCCTGAGGTGAGGCAGGTGAGTGAGGAAACTGGACTCCAAACCCAGTGACAGCGGTGGCAGGCTGAATCGGAGCTTGCTGAGATGGGAAGCTTCCTTAACCAGAAACCATATACAAAGCTAGTGATAAGGTTTCTGGTAAGTGAGCTTCCTCTCCCACCGTGAGCTCTGTGGGAATCTCTGCTGCAGGAATTGCTTCAAAGATTTCCACAAGGTCCACAGCACTCCTGGCTTACATTGCAGACTTCCAATTTGTGATCTTCAGCCATCACAGGGATAGAGGCTGATGTTGTGCTGGCTCATATGATGGGCCCGCCGGAGCTGGACGCACAGGGGCGGCTTCTTCAGGCACTCGCACTCGGGCGGACGCTCGGGTATCACGGCCGGATCCTCCTGCAGGCATTCGGAGTAGCTGGGAAACGGGCACTTGATCTTCTCGCAGTCGGAGGGATGCGGTATCCTTTTGCAACTTGGCGGAATGCGGGCGGTCCGGCAGCAGGGCATGCGCAGCCGCTGGCAGCCCTTGGAGCGCTTGTTGTGGCATTCGAGGCGCTTCCCCTCATGGCCCTGGGTGCAGGCGGACTGAGCGCAAATGGGCTTCCTGCGGCGGAGGACCTGCGGCGGCACGGCGTCGCACCAGCAGCAGACCCGCTTGGGCACCATCCGCGGACAGCACTCCCACCAGGTGCGCTGGTAATCCCGGCATTTATTCGACGGCGAGTAGTAGAGCACGTCGAAGCGGACGTCCTCGCACTTGGGGCAGCACTCCTTTGGATAGTGCCACAGGGCCTCGGGGCGGACGAACTTCTTGCCCTTGTACGACTCCCACATGGACTCGAAGGGCGGGCGTCGCTTCTTGAACTCCGAAGCCTTGACGGACTGCGTGCAGGGGTTCTTCGAGATGCGGGTGTTGACGCAGCACGAGTCCCGGGTTTCATTGCAGTCGATCTCATCGCAGGAACGGATGGGCTCCAGGGGGTTGCAGTTCCGCTGCTTGATCACCCGGCAGTCGGGCATTTGGCTCTCCGGACAGGGATTCAGATCGTCCCACTTGCTTCTCTTCCGCATCAGCAACAAGGAGTGGTGGAAGCTCCGAGCTGGAGGAGTCAAAGTCGTGAGAGAGCGCAGCCGCACCATCTTCGTGGCCAAAAGGCTGAGCATGGCTGAGGGATTTAAATTTGACTTCCTTCTCGGAGAGTAAGTGTTCCAAAAAGTATGCCAAAAGGGGGCTGAGAGTTAGTATATGTATTTGGGGTGTCACAGGACACTTTTTGGGTGGCTTTGATGGCTTCTGGAAAATTTCCCTGAAACCCCTGACAGAAAAACAAACCATTCTCTTAACACGAAACACCTTTAATATGCTTACAGAATAAAAGCCATCCTTGACACCTGTTACCAATCTCAGTCGTAACTCAACACTTAACCCTTGACTTGGTTTTCTGGTTGATTTGCGGCTGAGCTTGGCAACAGGATCGAGAATGACCCGCTTGTGTCCGGCTAATAGCAGTCCCGATACAGTTTATCGGCATGGAAGGCACGAGAATCTTTGCTGAAGGTTTTTATGGGTACACTCTGGCTCTGGAAAATGCTAGCAAACGGAGCTGAGTAGCGTGTGGACCCCAGTTGCTTCCAGTCCTGGAATCCCTTCGATGTGTTGTTAGTACTTTGCGTGAAGTTCCTTTGTGGCGGTAGTTCAGCCTGAAGCCGCTGTCCGAGGCTCGAGAAGCTGGCTATCGGCTGCCACTTGGCTGGTGACTGACTCTGTCCGGCGCTGGTCAGTGGCTTGAGGTAGGCCCCAGTGGCCTCAGTTTGCGGCAAGGGATTCAGGTTCTGGACGGGACATTGGGACTGGTTGCGGACTACCGAGGGCTGTGGGGCACGCGAGTAGCGGACCAGGATCTTGGTCAGGCGCTCGGCACAGATCGTGGCCAAAATGGAGGTTGACATCCTCGATCCTCGCCGGTTCTCGCTGACTTCGTCTGCTCTCTCTAATTTGCGTCTTGGGGCTCGGACTACGATAAGTTTAGCTTGGGAATGTGTGAATGGAAATGTACTTTCGATTTGGATTTTGGCTTTAATTTAAAAATGTGTCACACCGAAATGGGCGGCGATTCAGTGTCTCGGAAACTCTAAAGCCAAGGCAGCCTTGAACTGAAACACACAGGAGTCTGGTTAAATAATGAAGAGATTACCTATTTTTAAATAGTTTATTTCTATTGTTAAGTAATTATTTTCTTCAAGTATTTGCCTGGAAATCCCGCTCTTAGAAGCCAAGCCATGACGGCTAGAAATAAGTTGCATTCATGGCTTCGCTTCAAAGGGCAAGAACTCAAGGCTAAGGCTGAGAATTTTCCAAGACTAGTCCTAGTAGAGCTTAAGATTCTTCTCCATCCTCCGCACATACTCCCGCAGGTACACACAGGCGGGCCCGGGATCCAGGCAGCGGCACTCGACTTCTCGGAGCACCCTCCTGGGCCTGACCTGTTCCGAGTACGAGGGATACGGAGCCCTTAGCTTGGTGCAGTTCGTTGGATACTTGGGCTTCCTGCAGTGGGGATCGCAGCGCGCCAGCTTCTTGCAGCAGGGCTGGAAGAGCTTCGGGCACTTCTTGAAGGGATCCCGCTCCAGCTCCACATCCGCGCAGAGTCGCCTTAGGCGATGGTAGTCCACGCCGCAGATGTTGGGGCAGGGCACCTTGACCCGGTAGAGCACCTCGGGCGGCGTGATGCCGTCCAGGCAGCACACCTTCTTCAGGCGCCGCTTGACCGGCGGACACTCCCGCCAGGTGCGCGGGTAGCAGCGACACTTGTCCGAGGGCTGGTAGTAGATGGCGTCGAAGCGCGGCAGCAGGTCCTTGCAGAAGGGCTGCTCGGCAGTCAGGCAGGGCGGCGTCCACATCGAGCGGAAGGGTTTCCGCGGCTTGTGCTTGGGCTTGGGCCGCTTCAGGGCCGCGCAGGGATCCCTGCGAGCCGATCGCAGGATGCAGCACTTCTCCACCGGCTCGTAGTCCTGCTCCAGGAACTTCACCCGAGGCAGCTTTTGATTCAGCATAATCTTGGCTGACTCGCAGTTGTCATCGGGGACATGGTGGCAGTTGGGATCCTGAGGCTGGCAGAGTAGCTCCGGGTACCTGGAGGAGAACATGCAGGCGTGGCTTCTGCGGGCCTGCCGGCAGATGAGGCGGAGTGCCGACAGCATCCTCGAAATTTTTGGGAAAAATAAGGAAATCTCTGGGAATTTTGTCTGTCAAATAGTGACTAGGAAGGCGAGGGAACTTTGCTCATCTTGGGAAGTATCACAGTAGGCTGTCCTAGATTCCAGGTTCCTCCTCAGAACGGAAATTGCATTCGCGGCCTATGCCCGATTAGTGGCTTCGTGCAGATCCTTAGTGGCTTCTTAGGCTTTTGGTATTTGGTCCAAGCATCACAGATGTTGCTCACCGACAGGCAGGCGCACTCCTGGGGACAGTGGAAGGGCACAAGGTGGCGGCAAACCTCCGAGAAACTGGGCATCGGAGCTGGAGTCTTGCAGCAGTCCGAGGGTCCGCGGGGCCGGACGCACTTGGGCGGACGACGACCCAACTTGCAGCCCGGCGCCATGAGGACGGACCTGCAAAGCAGGCTCATCTGGAAGAGGTGCTTGTCGACGGCCGACAGCGGCGGCTTTGGCGGCTTCCGGACGCGCCGCTTCTCCGGCGGACAGCACTCCGGGTCGGGGCAGCAGCTGTCCTTCGGTCGCAGCCAGATGAGCGGGCACTCGGGCCAGGTGCGCTGATACCGACGCGACTTGTCCGAAGGCTTGTAGAACTTGTCATGGCGTATTGACAGCTGGCAGTTGGAATCGGACTTGCCCCGCTGGTAGATCTCCTTCAAGTACATCGGGTACCGATCTCTGGCGAAGGAAGGCTTATCGAAGCACTTGTAGGAGACCGGCTGCTGGGAGCAGACCCACTTGCTCTTCGTGCACGCAGCGTTCGCGGAGTCGCGCACCGGACAGCACTCGCCGGAGCTGGCGTCGTAGTTGCCCCAGTTGTAGACGCTCCGGCTGGCCAGGAACCGGTGGGTCCAGTCTCGGTGCAGGCGTAGCTTCGAAGCGAGCATTTCGGTTTAATTTTCGGGTAGTCACGGCTTTTGGAAATAAATTTTGACAGGCTTAGGTCGAAAAAGGAGTAGGTTTAAAAGTTATATAGGGCCTGGAAAAATCTGACATGGCAGCAAACGCATTCCATTAGCTTCGGGGGGGGCTACATACTTTTAATTATTATTCATCGAATGCAGCTCCGGGCTCAAGCCGCCTTCTCCCAAATATTGGTCCTTCGAGCCGGATGACCCAGGTTTAATTTAAAGGAATTCAAAGGGAAATCTCTCTCATTTGCATAGTTTTTAATTTAAATTAAAACCTATTGCCCCTTCTAAAATTAATATAATTCCTTTGACTAAGCCCCATCCCTTTTCTGAGGAGCAACTAATTCGATCTTACTTGTTGCTGAATGTGTAACTTATCCTTTATTTGAAACTAGATTATCTCAATTGGTATTCTCTGTTGAGCTGTCTGCCTGGACCTCTCTAGGACTTCTTCATGCGAAAATAGTTCCACACTACGCACATGGGCGGCTGGTTGACGCAGGTGCACTGGCTGGGGGCAAGTGGCGGCACCGGATCCACCAGGCACTCGGAGTAGGCCGGATACTTGGTCCGGCGCCGCACGCATCCCGCGTGAGATCGTCCGGCGTAGCAGCCCCTCGTGTTGGCTTCCCTGCAGAAGGGCAGCTTGAACCTGGGGCAAGCTGTGTTCAGCTTCTTGCGGATGCACGGATCTAGCCCCAGGTCCAGGCCGCTCTCGGGGCACGTCGCCATCCCTTTCTTTGCGGACCGCCTGCGTCGATTGTATACCATCGGGCGGCAAAGAATAACGGCCTTCCTCTTGCGCTGCTTCACCTCGCACTCGGTCCAGGTGCGCTGGTACTCCCGGTTAAGCTTGTCCGACGGCGTGTAGTACGTGAGATCCGCCGGCGGAAATTGGGTGGCGCAGGGATCGGCCATGCAGCGCTTTTGAGCGTCGATGAACGGGGCCACATTGAACTCGGGATCGGAGCGGCACTTGAACTCGCTGCGCCGCATCGCCATCCAGCAGAGATCCTTCGGCGGCAGCCTGGTCCGGTCCTGGGGCTCCGTCTTCTTCAGATCCTCCCTCGCAGCTGGCGTCCTCGGCACACCGCCTTCGTGATCGCCTGGTTTCGCCATGCCACGCAGCTGCTGCGTCACCATCGCCGGAGAGCGAAGAAGCGTCCTCTTCATCAGCATCATGCTGACTCTGTATTCGACTTAACCGAACTGAAAAAAATCGCGTTTCGAACAAACTGCCTTAATTTGGTAAGGAATAAAAACAAGCTAAAATGTAAAATAAAATCGGGGATTTACTGAGCAATTTTCATGGTGGACGCCGGGTATAAAATGTGTTGAATAACTGACTTCTTTTAAGGTATTCGCTTTTGAGGTGGATTTCAGGGCTAGCTGAGGTCGCAGAGAAATTCGGGCTATCACTATTAAGTTTAATATATTTTTTAGTAAAACGTTTATTAATTTAACATATTTTTCCCAAAATCCTCAAGATATCGGTTGCCCGAAGACCCGATTAAAAAGGTTATCGAAAGAGTCTTTCTATAGCGCTCTTGACTTTTGAGGTCTCGCTGTAGGTCCTCCCATTTGCTCTCTCTTCAACGCTTTGCATGCAATGTACAAGCCAAGCAGCAAAAACAGCTTGCAAGTTAATGAAATAATGGATACAACCCATAAAAAGTACCTAGAATTTCCCAAAATAGTTACAAAAGAATAAGTTTACTTTGCAGATAATTTTTATTTTTGTTATTTTGGTTTTTTTTGCAACTTTTTGTACAGAAACCAGGTTCATGAACACTTGATTTAACAACTTTTAATGGAAATTGAAGCTACGATAATTTGCTCTGGACCTCGCCAACATTCCTAGCTTGCCGCGAGTGCGTCAGGACAGTTGGTATCCCTCGTAACCCATGCGATCCGCAAACACCTCAGCCTCGTAGTGACGCATCCTGCGCTTCTTCTGGTCGGAGATGAACTGCGAGATGAACTCGCCCACCGGGACGGCAATTCTCTGGAGTCGCCTCCTCGGATCGAAGGGCCTCTGGGGTACCGCGGGAGCGGGGGCTCTGGCCCGTGGCTCTCGCTCTTGGTAGCGAGGCCTCTCCGCCTCGATCTCCGCCTGCGGTTCTTCCTCCTCCATTTCGGGTTCCCGCCACGTGGGCTGGTACTCGCGCTCCGTCCAGCGTCCAGGGTTGTACATGGTCTCGTCGTAGCGCTCGTTGACCTCCGCGGGGTACTCCACCGACCCCACTTCATGCCGATCCGCCCAAGTCCGCCTGTAGACGCGATCCTGCAGGGCACCCGGCTTGTAGTGGACGTCGTCCAGCCGGAACTGCTTCACCCCGCGGGTCTTCATCAGACTGCTGTAACCGAGGGCCAACAGCCGTCTGCTCACCAAAGCCTTTGTCGAATGCATTTTTGACAAGATGAAAATACGGAATTTGTTTTGTATACAGAACCACAATATTAATCCAAAAAGAAAATCAAAGTTGCTTGTACATCAATGGAGACCGAAAGGGAAAATAGGTTGTTTCACAGTCGGGCCAAAAATTAGAATGAGGGAAGGGATAGAGACATTTTGACACGATATTTTTGGGGTCAAGTCAAGGGTCACTAGATTCCAGAAGTCTAAAGGGGCTTTAATTTGTATTTTATTTAAATTTAATTTTAATATTTAAAAAATAAATATTTAAGATTTAATTTTAAAATTTAAATATTTTATTTTCTCAGAAGTTTAAAACGGGAATTGGAAGATGCATTTAATTAGCTCTCCATTTCGCTTTGCCTGCATTGTACAAGCAAAACTGCAACAACTGCAAAGAGAGTTGCTTCTCATTGGTAAGCTCTCTCTCGCTCTTTCCTCCACGTTTGCCTGCAATGTACAAGCAACCCATCTCCCAACACCAAACACAAGTCAGCGTAATTTTAAAACTAAAATTTTTATTGTTGGTATTTGTTCAAGGTCGTAGCTAAGTCAAAAATAGGTGCCCAGATCGGCGTGAAGGGATCGCCGTCGTGGACATAACACCTAACCTCCCAGCGCCACCAACGGAATTGATCGAGAGTCTATACACATCAGTCTATGGAAGCCAAATGAACAGTTTGATGAAGAAGGAAAGTGTGTAAGGTTCCAAGTCATCCTCCGCTTTAGCATTTGTCAAAGTCCCCGCAGTCGCACTCCTTGAACGGCTTGGGAACCGTGGGCTCTCGCCGGCACTCCGAGTAGCTCGGCGAAGGTGTCTTCACCTTGCAGCACTTTTTCTTCCGGGGGGAACGCTTGCAGCTTTGCTTTTTCTTATCGCCGCTTTTGGAACAGCCGCCCGTCGACTTCGAGTTGGAGCAGGAAGAGGACTTGGAGTGAATCAGAATTATGCTCCTGCCGAGGGAATTTTTCAGGCAGCAGCTAAATAACGGCAGCATCTTGAAATTCGGTGTGAGAGCCGAGGAGAGGGATCTGGTTGGGACAACACCCAGAATTTTGAGCAGCCTAAACATTTTCCAAGTTGGTAATTTTGATGTGAGCGCTGTGGGGGTTCGGGATCAACTGTCACCAGCTCCTAAGCTCCGCTGTGAACGATCTGGTGTCGCCGCCTTCGCCTCAGCTTGGGTCTCCGCCTACAACTCGCCGCACTTGGGCACTGCCGTCTTGCCCCGGGCAATCCGGCGTCGTACCTCGGCCCAAACTTCGCAGGCCATGGGTACTCTCAAGCACAGGCACTCCACGGGAGGACCTCGGGTGAGCTCCTCGTGCTTGCACTCCGAGAAGCTAGGATACGGTGCCCGTCGCTTCTTGCACGGGGTGAGGCGGCGCACGCGCTGGCAGCTGGGCGGTATCCGGCCGGGCTTGCAGCACGGCATCGTCCAGTGCGGGCAGGTGCCCTGGGCCTCCGGCTCCTTGCACTTCATGGGATTGAGCATGGGCATCGACGGCCGGGCGGTGGCCGCGACGCTCTTGCGCTGGCGCCGGCAGCGCTTCGGGCGCGGGTGCTTCTGGTGGATGCAGACCTTCTTGGGCTTGATGACCAGTCGGGGGCACTCGACCCAGGTGACCTGGTAGTCGCGGGCCTCCTTGTCGGAGATGCGGTAGTGCTGGATGTCCGAGCGAACGGGCACGTCGCACTTGGGTTCGTACTCGCAGCCGGGAATGTCCCACATGGAGATGAACCTGCGGGGGCCCTTGGGCTTGCCACCCTTCTTCTTCTTCTCCACGGCCTTCTTCTTGGGCTTCTTCTTGCCCATGTCGCAAATGGAGCCCTTGAAGTGCGGGGGGCCGCATCCCTTGGCCGCCTCCGCCTTCTCGCCACACTCCTTGGGCGCCCCGCAGTTGTCGTCGGAGCCCTTGTCGGCCTTCTTGCTGTAGTTACGCACCTGCACCTGGCGGAGCACGCTGCAGACATTCACTGACCCGGCTCCACCTGTTCCCGATCCTGCCAGGCAGGAGGGGTTCGCGGCCAGGCCCTTGGACAAGTCACCCTTCAGCTGGGAGCAGGCATTCACCAGAGACTCCAGGCAGGGCATCATGCTCCGCTCTACGAAAATACGACACTTTTGACGCAACAATCGCAACATTTTTACAGCCTTTTTTTTTTTTTTGGTTTTTTATGACTTTTTATGATTTTGTTTACCAAATTTTGTTAATAATGCCGAAAGAAAATAGCCGAAAATATGTGTTATAAGGCCAAGGACTGACTGTAGACTAACTGGGAGGCATCACAAACAGGTGCGAGTGAGAGTTCTGGGCCTACTTGGCCTCGGGGAATTTGAAACTCTGATCAGAAAATCTGAATCAAAGTAGGCTCTGAACCCAACTTCGCTGCCATGTCCCAAGCCCGATAATGTTTCAGCCTCAGTTCCTTTTGGCATCTCCTAAATTCAACATCGGCTCCGTTGAGCTGTGTGTGTTTTCGGTTAATTATTTTTAGTTTGGAAATTCTAAATTTTTGAGGAAACAATTTTTGTTTTGGTTTCGGAATTGCTTCCTGTTGAAGGTTTTCGTGTTACCTCAAGCCAAAAGCCAGACCATGTCCATGTGGCGCAGCGCTCTGACCAAGACCCGTAGCCATCTGGTGCCGCGGTTCGCCATCTCTATTCCCGGACGATGCTATGCCAAGGATGGCAAGAAGGACCACAACCCCTCGCCCAAGTGCAGTGACCAGGCAACCGGAGGCAAGGCTTGCGGCAAGTTCCAGCCCTGCGGCGATCCGCGCTTCGAGTCAAAGAAGTCGGCCGAGGACGAGGACGCCTTCCAGTTCAATCACCTGATCAAGCAGCCACCGTTCTGCTGCGAGGACCCCTGCATGGACCGGTATCCCAAGTTCGACGATTGCTTCTACGAGATCTCCGATAAGGCCAAGCGCAAGTACCAGATCACCTGGGTGGAGTGTCCGCCCATCCAGATCAAGCCCAAGAAGATCTGCTGCTACAAGAACGCCAAGCATCCGCCGATTCCGCGTCGCAAGCGCAAAAATTTCGTAGCCGGAGTTGAGTGTCCGAAGGAGGACAAGTGTTTATCGGTGGCCGAGGGTCCCTGCCCCAGGATCCGGCTGCCCGGCTGCAAGGCCGTCGAGTCCACGTCCTGCCACGTGGTCCGCCGCAAGACTGACTGCAAGAAGGTGAACGCCCCGTATCCCGCCTTCTCAGAGTGTTCTCGTGACTCCATCCGGCCGCCAAGACGCGTCGAGTGCAACTGCCTGGACATACCAGCACAGTGCGACGTCCTCGCAGAGATAATGAGAGCCGAGAGTAATCCGGGCAAGAAGAACTGCGGCGGCAGCAGAGGCTAGAGAGGAGTCTAGTCTGGTCATCCTGCCTTGGCTGCTGCATTACTGTTTTAATATTCGGGTGCCAGCACCCGAGAGTCTCCGTTATGTTATCTGGGATATTCCGAAGCCGATCCAGTTCTAACACCTCCTTCCTGTCATGGATGAAGTTCCAACTTTAAATAGACCGAAACGCATACAACATAAGGGAATGTGGTTTTATTTTGGGGAAGACTGGGATTTCATTGGGAGAATTTTTCAAAATGAAACCGAACGGCAATACATTTGCTTTGCAATATGCAGGCTATTTTTCAGCTAGCTCTAACAGCGCTCTCTGTAAAAAAAAAATCATTTTTAGGATTCAAATATCATTGGAAGTACTTGGTACCTTAGCTTCTCCTGTCTCAAAAAATAGAGTTTCTACTTCCCGAAAACCTGGCAACTCTCCTGCTTAGCCATGTAAATTGAAAACATTTGCCCAACTGTGGATGAGTATGCAAAGTATACCCGAGAGGAGGAGAGAAACCACTGCGTGCCATATTAAAGTCGCTTTATAGCAAATTACCAATTCAGATATATACGGGTACACACAAATCAGTTATACCCCGGCATCCATCAGCATATTCCTGGCTCTGTTTTCGGTTTTCTCTTTTTTTGAATGCATGCGAGGCCGTCACATTTATTCGAGTTGGAGTTTGATGTACGATCCGCAATGCATGTGCATAATCAAAAGGGGAGCGGAAGAGAGGCCCCTCTTCTCCCGAAGACAATCGAGTCCGCAGAAGAAGAAGGCTTCCCCAGCTGCACGAGACATAATTGATGGATGGCCGGCCGACGACAGAAATGTTCTGGCACAGCCCCGAATAGGGGATTCGCGGGCCTACCTTCGCCTAAATAATGATGTCGCATTATTTATGCCGCAGCTGATTTGCATAGGCAAAGGCAGAACTTTGGGATCCAAGCCAAGTCCGAGGATAAATAGTGAAGCCCCCGGGCCCAGGCAATGTGTGCGCTTTCTTTAATAAATGTTTAATTTATAATTGATTTCGCCCCCAAGACCTCAAAAGTTTCTGAACCGCAAAAGGATTTGCCCGCGCACGAAAACACTTAATTAATTCGCATAGACAGACAGTCGGACGGATGTGGCAGGGCGCAGGACTCGGCTTGGCCCACCCATCTGGTCAGGCACACACACATGAAGAAATAATTAGAAATTAGAATAGAGAATGGAGAACGCCCCACAAATGTCCGCCCACACACTGAGCTGAATCCCTTCCCAACCTTAAGCCCCGAGTCCGCACGCCCCTTAACCCCAGCCAACCCCGCACAACCTTGTCGCCGCCCCAAGAAGCATATTTAAAATGTAGCCAAGTCGACGTCGACACGAGTATGATTTAAACTATATACTTGGACCCTTTTAGCAGACCAAAGCCCAAGACAGCAGCAACCCGAATCGAAAATGTGGCGGTTGTCCGTTGCTGCTGCTAAAGCAGTTTCAATTTACTTATTATGGCTAGGGATGGGAGGAATTAGGAGGAAATATCGGTGTTTTAATATAAATAAATACTGAATAAAATTCTAAATTGATAAATATATATAAATTAATAAAAATAAAATTAAAATGTATTTTTCGCAACTTGTATAACATTTTATAATTATCCTTTATATTTTAAAGCTTTTCTTAAGTTATAAATTTTTTATAAATATTTTGTATACCTTAGAAACAACTTTTTAAGCTATATTTTCCCTAGATACATTTTTCTTAGATCGATTAAACTATCTTAAATAAAACCTCAATCCCATTATTCCGCATAACATAGCTCCTTGCAAATTATTCCTTCTTTAAACCCCTTCAATCGCTTAAAATTATAATTTTCCATAACGAAAACTCTCCCATCACTAAGAGAAGAAAACCAGGACGACTAAGGACAGCCAGAAACAGGACGAGAAGGAGGGCTTAATTTGCTGCTAATATCCGTTTACGTCTTTAGTTGCAAGAAAATTACAATATTTCGTGTGAGATAGTTGGCACGCACCCATACCCCCACTCAAGCTGCCACTGCCACAGCCCCGGTTTCGGGCTATAGATACTTTTGTATCTAATTTAAATTTCCCAATTTCGGCGTTGCAAGAAAAACGCCAAGCTGGAAAATGAGCCAGGGCCTCGGCTAATTTTCCAGCTTGGCCTGGCCGCGCAAGGGTTGCCAGCGAGGGGCTTAGACCGAGAAGGATGTGGGCTCTCCACGGCTCTGGGCTGCTCGGATTAAAGCCCGGCAAGTGGACACAGTCTGCCGCCGCTGCTACTCCTGCTTAGCCAAATTATATTATGACTTGTTTAAAATTCAAATTTGAAAACACTAAAATCATGTTTTCGATGTCTGGCCAACCCCGGACTCCGCGCAACCCCTTTTCGGATAGTTTTCGGCAAGGGTTTAAGTAGCGCACGCGGCCACCAGGGAGTGTGGGTGGAGGAAGTGGGTCCTGGATGGGTGTTTCTGCCAAGGATTTGCCTCCGCCTTCAGCCGGCAACTTTTGCTGTCTGTCCTCGGCCTCGGCCCCGATCCTAACTCAAGGCAATGTCCTTTGCCGACTACATACGAGTGTCCCTGTCTGCGCGTCTTGGTCTGTGTGTGAGTGTGTTGCCAAAACATAGTTTCTAGTTGCCACATAAATTTTGCATGCCCCGTGTGTGTGTGTGGTGTGTGTCTTGGTGTGTGCCCAACGGCTTGGCTTGGCCAACGAAAATTTGCTTTTAAACAATTTTAATGATTTCATTAGTCCTACGAGGAGAAATTTAATGAGGACGATTCCGGGGGATACGAAATTGATTTTCTATGCGTTGAATTGGAGAGTGAGTCGATGGTGCCACGAATTGAGTTGTATTCTGGGGATTTTAAAGGAATGATTATGCTTAGAATTAGTATTTAGCTTGAATTTAGATCATGACTTAGTGACAGTAATAATTGTGGAAAGGGTATTGAATGCATTATAGTTTAACTTTAATTTTCAGTAAAATGATGATTTAATAGTAGTCTGTCATCAATTTTTTTGAAAAAAAGAGGTTGCTTTAAATTATATACAACTTTTTACATATTTTCAGGTCGTTCTTTTATGTGGTAATTTTTTAAGAAGAGTATTAATAGATTTTCAAGGCTTTAAAATTCATTAAAACTTGTATCATTAAATTTAGTAATTTCTCTACATTATCTGACAGCTTATATTCCTGATTTATGTCCCTATTTCGGCCCAGGATTAAGCCTTAAATTGTATTAGAGTAAAACTATAAAATGTTTCCAGTATAATGTAATTAAAGTTTTATTTTTGTCATTTCTGGGCTTGGACTTGTCTTGTAACTTTTATCCCAGGCCAAAGTTGCTCTAAGCCAGTGAGCTGCGACGCCATTTTGTCTTGTCCTGAGACACACACACTCGGCACTCATACAGCTCAAGCAGCTCAGGACATAATTAGATTGCATAATGTAAGTGTTGCCCCGTCCAGCCTGTGTACTCCGAGTCGGAAAGTCCTGGCAATTTCAATAAAATTTGCGATGGCCAAGAAGGCGGGGCGGGTTGGGGTGGCAAGTGGCTGGCTTAGCCCGAAAAGCAGTCAAATGTCTCAGACACAAACCACACACACACACAGAGTCTCTCCCCCTCCTTCTCTTACTCCTTGATGGCATCCAGGGCCTTAACCCTTGTGGTTCTGCGAGTGAGTGTGTGTGTGCGTTCTGGCCAAGGCAATGGCCTTTCAAAATTTTCGAATTTACGTAAATTTAACTTTCTTGAAATACACTTAACTGTAAAATTAATTATAAAAGGCAATTGTGTGTGTGTCTGGCAGTCATTCGGGTGGGTGTGTGTAGTTTCGGGGGGGTTTATGGTGATGTGCACTGGGAGAATATATAAGGTGATAAATGAATGGGAATTTCAAAATAAGAGATGTTATTTTTGAACTTCAACTGGATTTCGATTGTAATTTTTATTTGTTTTTCTTTACACATTTAAATAACCTTAAGAAATAATTAAAGAACAGAACAAAGTGATATATTTCATCAAGAGAATATTAAAGAATATATGTCAAGCGAATCACATAAATACAGGAAGTGTATTTGCCATGGAAGAAAGCTCAGAGCTGGTTTTATACTTCTCAAACTATATTCTCCTCTTTCTAAATAATACTTAAAAATTTAAAATTAATTCTGTATGATTTATACATCAACCTATACTTAATTTTTCCACGTGTACACTTAAGTTTGTCTTAGTCTTTGGCCGAAAAGGTGTTGGCATGGAATTTGCATAACCAACAAAACGTCAATTTCTTCAGAGAGCGACAGAGAGAGAGAGAGAGAGAAGAGACCAGCTTGCATGTGTGTGGGAGCATGTACAGTTGCGCCCATCGCCATTTGCATACTCACACACACTCAAACACACCAAAGTCTGGGCCGTGTGTGTGTGTGTGTGTGCGAAAACACACTAATTAAATGTTGAAGGCAGTTTATATTGAGATGCCGCCCAACCGCCCAAGCCAGCACCACCCACCTGCATGGCCAGCGGGCAGACAAAGGCCACAACCAGGTGAGGGTACATATGCCATAGTGTGTGTGTGTGTGGCAGGATGGGTGCATTATATAACCCCAAACCAACACCTGCATGTGCGAGCGTGTGTCGTAAGAAAATCTATAGCCTACGGTGCTCAAGCCCGAACCGCAAATTCAAATGTCTTCATTTTGCACATCAAACCAACTGCAGCCGCAGCAGCAGCGGCAATCCTGGCCCCCAAAAGGCACAGATACAGGACGAAGGAGCTGGGCTTTACATATGTATGTTTGCTGAGGATTTCTAATTACATTCGGCATCGTTCGGACGGGGGGCAGGGACTCTCTCTCTCTGAAATGGGGAGCTTAAGAGCGAGCCTTATGTAAAATATTCCACTGCCCTTAAATTATAATGGTTGGTGTAAATCGGAGCAGATTCAGGGAGGGTTAAGGGGTTAACCGTCTCGAGAGCTGACCAAGGTATTACTTTTTAATTTGGTATTTTATTTACTTCGAATTTTGATTATTGAAATTTGTAAGGAAAGATAACTATTTAGGGAAATCTAGAAAGAAACTGGCAGGATCTAAACACTCTCCTTGCATCGCCACTAATTGCACATTTAGCCAGGCAATTATCCTTCTGACAGCTTGGCTAATGTCACGAATCCAGGACCTAAGCAGGCCTAGTATAGGCTGCCACCTGCCCCGGTTTACACACGCAGACATTTTTAATTAAACGTAAATTTTGCTCTATTGATTAGTTGCCAACAACTCGGGAACTTCGGGTGTTCGGTGGGCGAGCATGTGCAGCCTTTTGTTATTGCCAACGCATTAGTATTAGCGCAGCGGATAACGTGAGTCCTGCGGAGAGCGCGGAGCTTGACTTGACACGCAAACTACTGCGAAGGGGTGGCAGTGGTGTAAGTAGCCAGAGGAGGGCGGGCGGCCTGTCATTGTTCAACTGGCAGGCCACAGAAAGGGGGCCAGGGGAGGAGAGAGTTTTCGGTTGCCAGTTTGGCGTCTTTTTAACACAATGACAGTTAATTAGATTGTGTTCGGGATAAGGATAGCGCGAAGGATATGCAGGTGTAATTGTTTGCAAACTTTGGCCTCCCCAGGTGGATACATTTCGCACAATATATGTATTATACCCAAAGGCTAATGGTGTGAAAAGAGTTAAAACCACAAGAAACCATTGGGGGATCGATATTTGTAAAGTTGAGTTTGGTAAGAAAGTAATGGGTTAAATTTGTGATATATTTAAGGTGCCTATTAGGGGTCTCGTGTGACATGCTCACCTTTTTTAGGTAATTTAAGTTAATAAGGGGGCTGATTTTAATGAGAAACACGTAATATTCAGCTCATTATTCAACTCATTATTCATGAGCAAGCTAAGTATATCTTTAAAAGGGAATTTAAAGGTTGTAGAGGGATTTTTATTTAGTTCTCACCTTCCTATATACTATTCTTATGATAATTAATTGAAAATTACTTAAAACTTGGAATTAATAATTTTTTAAACAGCAAAGCTTAAAGTATTTGGTATTTATTTTCCATAAATAACAATTGTTTTGATAGCATATCCTATTGTAAATTATTTCATTAATTTATTAAAACACTACAATGTTATTTCTTGAGTATAAAGACCTTAGAACACCAATTGATTGCTTATTTTGTACACACACCCATTACTCTTGAATAAGTAATGGTGTGAAAAAAGCCTGTAAGAGCTGTATTAACCACAAAATCGATAAAACGCGTTATTAAAATATTGATTAAAATGTCTTGACAACCTGCTTTGACCGCAGGAAATTCTTCTCGTCGGTTTCTGAATTTTCAATTGGACTAAAAGCTGCAATCACAGAGGGAGGGCCTCCAGCTCCTCCCTCCTACGCACACTATGTGCACATAGAGAGCCTTTGCTCCCTCTCGCTCTAAGTGCTTCTTGATGTCCTGACCAGACTAACTAATGACCAAACGCCTAAGCTAAAATATTGATCAATAAATTGCAGCAACGAAAATAAGTTAAAACCCGAATGTGAATGGACAAATAGTTGATGCAGTTAGCAGTTAGGTGCCTTTCGGGGGTGATGCCTGGCCCCCATCAACACAGACATCCTTGAGGCACACACACAGCAGCACGAGGCATCGAGGAAACGAGGCAAGCCAACCGAAAATATTTCAAATTCATGACAAATGCATAAGATTTCAACAATACGGGCTGAGAGAGAGAGGCCTCTGCCTTGCTACATGTAACCCCAAACAGTTAAGTGCAATAAATACACACACACACTCTCAGGATTCAGGACTCAGGATTCAGAGCTGGGCCGGGGCACAATCACAATCAAATAAATTACACAGCATTTAATAATTCATGCAAAAAGCGGCCACAAACACACACAGAGGCCGGAGGTGCGGGCGGGCGAGTGTGTGTGTTTTAAGACTTGATAATTTCAAAAATCAACAGGATATATGTGTATTCATAACTTCAAAATGCATTTTCGACCGCACACACACACATACACAGGCACCGAAGAAAGGCAGTGGGCAGTGGGTGGGCAGTTGGCTCCGATTTCGCCCTTATCGGCCGTCTCGCTCTGCATTTTCCTACTGCACATATCGCTCACATGCCATTGCACTCAATTAAAATCCTTTGTCGGTGCTCTGTCCCTCTCTGGCCGACTCTCTCCCTCTCCCTCTAAGAGGGGCTGTCGTCGGCAGACGTCTCGCTCGCACGCAGGAGTTAAATTTTCGTAGCCATTTTTGTTATTTTGTAGTTTTAGTTTAAATATTTGATGGCCTGCATATTGATTGGTGCTCAGTGCAACGTGGCGCATGAGTAATAAGTTTTTCCTGGCTATATACAAGGCCCGGCTGGGGAAATATTTACTTAGATAACGCTTTGATTGGACTGCTCAAGGTGTTTTCCTCGGACTTTGGTCAAAAATTAGCAGCGTCATTCGCTCTCTCAGCTGCAGCAGCTGTTAATCTGCCAAGCCCAAGCCAAGCCTGATGATGTTTGTGGTCCAGACGAGCGCCGCCATTGTTGAGCTTAAGGTTGCGCCTACGCAATGTGCAACTTGCAACACTGCAACCTGCCACACTGCCTACTGCCACACGGCCCTAATGTATGCTACAAATCTCGCCAAAGCAACGCATTTTGTAGCCATTTAAGCTACTTGCATAAATGGAGATGGCCGCCCGAAAGAAAACACACTCGCAGAACCAGGAACCTGAGTTCCACGGAGAAGGCAGACTGGTGTGTGTGTGTCTGCCCCCTTCTGCTGGGTGTGTGCGAGGTGTGTGTTTGTGGCATTGACCAAGTGAAGGGGTGAAGGCGGTGGCGGCTCCCAAGCAGGGCCATGGCTGCAGCCTGGACGACGTCGTCGTCGTCAAATGAATCTCATTTGCATTTAAATTAGGAATGAAGCCCGATTTGTTGTTGCCTTTTGGGGCCAAGAGTGGGCAGTGGACCCATTGCAACTTCTAGCAAGACACTGAAACAATAAATCTGATCAAATTAAGCCTTTTAATGGGTTTAAGTTGTCTACAAATATTTTAAATATATTTAGAAGAAAATATTTTTTGTCAAAGGCTCTTCTTAAAGGCCTAAAAATGATCGTACAACTATAGGTACCCAGGAATTTTACTTTTAATAATTTTATAATTTTTTTTAGACTCCTTTTTTTCTTTCTCTGCATCGTTAGGGCTGCTGGGTGGGTGCCCGGAATGGGGGTGAACAATTTTTAATGAAGACAGCGCAGCTACTTAGGCACCCATGCATGCATGCATGTCGCCGCTCTCTCCCCCTGATTGCGGCAACGATTTCGAACTCACTTTTTCGGACAAGTTGGCCGATTGCATGGCAAACTAATGGCCAACAGCTTGGCCAAATAGCAGCACACACACTCTCCGAAACACAGGCCCCCACTAGTTATGGCAAATATGTTAATAACCTTTCTTCCTCGACACCGACGGGGGGGCTTAGGCGGGAGCTCTGTACAAAATTTTAATTAGAAATGTTATATGAGTTGCACGTTTTCTGGCCTCTCCATAAATGCTACTGGTTCCAGCCATGGCAACTCTGGGAACTCTGGGTTTAAGGGCGCCAGGCAGATGAGTCTGGCTCCTGGGCGAGCTCATTTTCCAGTTGAATGGGGTTAATTTTTCAGAGTTTGCTTTTGGGTAGTGAATAAAACTATAATCAAGGAAGTATTGGTATGGTAGAAGAAGGTATGTGAGATATGGGGATATTTATTATAATATTATAATATTTTCCAGAGGTTAACTTAATACCTTTATCTCTGCAATTACACAGTTGTTCCCTTAAATCTATATAATTTAATACCCTTCTTATCAGCTTAATGCTACCCTGGTTCCGCCAGGTATCACCTCTCAGGTAATATGCATAAGCTCAGCCATTTGCAGGGCCATCGATAACATTCCTTTCAGTTGTCGCTCGTCGGGCAGTTCATTCTTGTCCAACTTATGCATAGCCGAGTGCCTTGTGCCTGTGCCCGTGCTTGTGCTTGTGCTTGGCTTTAATTAACGCTAATGCGGCCATTACAACAATCTAAGATGGAAGCCAAGGCAGCCATGTTCCACCTTTGCTCCCTCTCCCTCTAACTGGGCGCTGCTGCCAAATGCAATGAATGCAGCTATTCATTTATGTCAGCGGTAATGACATTTTACATTCTGCATCGGAGCAGCCAGGGGGATTGGGATCGGAATAGGAATAGGAACTGGGCGTGTGTGTTGTCCATGACAACGAGCGGAAATGCTGGTAGGCTCTCCTTCGAGGAGGTTGGTATTGGTATCCCCCTGTGGGCTCGGCTGCCATAGACAAGTGTCAGTGGTAATTGAAAATACGAATATTAATTCCAAAGTGTTCCACGGGGCAGAGAGCGAAGCAACGAAAGTGTGGCATGTTCAAGTAGCCAGAGACATGCTGAAAATATGCCAGCGTAAAGTAATTGCATTTGCTTAATTGGAAGATGTAGGAGAAGTTCAAGAAAATTTATTACAATGTTAGTTAAAATATTATGAACAAATTTTGATTATATATTGTTAATAGTTATCATTTCTTTTGTTAAACAAAATATGCCACACATCTCTTCTCATAGTTAAGGCATTTTTTGGGCAAGTTCTCTTATTGATTCCTCTCGAAAACGGTGTCTGTACCAAAAGGTATTTCTTTCCTGCTCGTATTACGCATTCAATCACCTGGCACCGGCGGATACACACGAGGAGGCTTCCGTTGAGTAGCTCCCAGCAGCCCCCACAGCCAAGGGGTGCCACCCTCGCGCTGGAAAAATATCGTTGGGACAATAAAACGGGTGTGTTGGTCTACGGCTAAAACAAAAAATTTGTTGTTCCTGCCGCCAGGGGGGGAAATGGGAAATGGAGAGAGGAAAAACGGAGGCAGAGAAAGCTCCGAGATGAGCGGAGGGTGCAACCAATCAGCGAGCCCCGAAAAAATGTTACTTTTTCCTTTTCTTGATGCCAACGCGGCGGCGAATGAGAAATATAGAGGAAAAGCGTTAGCACTCGCTCGCACACATGTGTGGCGGCGTCGGGTGAAAATAAGGAAAAAAGAAAATAGAGACTGGGACAAAGCGCCAAACTTTTGTGTGTTTCCTCGGCGGCTGCCTAAAAAATAAGAACAACAAAGGCGTAGCCAATAAGAAGGAGACAGCGGCAGACAAACAGCAAACAATACAGCGAATGCGTTGGAGCATGCCACAAAAAAAGCAGGGAAACTAAAAAAGTCAGCACAACATTTGTGCGCGAACAAATGGTTAAAAATACCAAGGGAAACCGGCAACAGGCAAAGGCAGCGGAGATCGATGGGGAATGGGGTGGTCCAAGGGTGCGTAAAATGGCCGAAATGGAGGCCCAAACGTGCGACTCAAAGGGCTTTCGGGAGATGTGTTGCTGCAGGTGACAATAGCCTCAGAAACTCCTATACAGAAGGTACTGGGCTTAAAGGAAGGGATTACAGGTAAAGCATATATATATTTCTTTGACTTTGACTGGAATAAAAATACAGAAGAAAGAGATCAAGATATTATGGGGTATTTAACGAACTCTTAATAATATTACAATTACTTAAAGCTACCGTTAAATCACTTAACACTTATAATTTTTTTTCTGTTAAGTATTTTTATCATTTAGTACATTTAAGTATTGAAATAAATTCCTATAATTACCTTTATTATTCCCTATTAATCACATAACTGTGGAGTTTTCTAATTCCCTTTTTTCCCTTAAAGAAAAATATATTTTCCCCCTCCGTTCGAGGTAATAAATAATTGTTTTGCCCATCAATTGTCAGCGCTGCTAAGCCTTTCTGGTTCCCCAACTCCCTGAAGCTCAGCTCTCCATCTCTACAACCAATTCCAATTAAAAATTTTGATGCAAATGAGCAGCGGAGAGGCAAACGAATCAGCTCCCTGGGGCTACATTGCGGCAATAAATGCCGCGACAGACACCCAGCCCAGCCACCCAGTTCCCCAGCCCAGAACCACCCATCACCCATCACCCATCAGGCCATGGCTGACCACCCAAAGTCGATGGCCAAGTGCTGGGGAGTTGCGGGTGTGGGCTCGCCAGCAACTTTTACTTTTTATTTTTGGGCGCAAAGAAATGGCCAAAAAAAGAAGTGTGCCGCCAAAAGTGAAAAGCAAGCAAAAGTGCGAAGCTTTTTCGTCGGGGGAGGGCTATATGCCAGCCGAGGGAGAGGGATGGGTCAGGTTGAGGATTTATGCTCGGCCCAAAGGAGTGGGTGGCTCGGGGCACACCCGTACAATTGCATTTATTTGACCGCTGCAGCAGCGTCCAGTGTCCAGTGTCCAGTGTCCAGAGAGTCCTGCGTCCAGCGCCCGTCGCCCCCAAAGAATAACTGCGGCTGACCAGCGACCAAGCAGTCAGAAAGTTGTAGCAGGCCACCAGGCCGTAAAAAAAGTAAAAAAGAAAGCGAGAGACAGAGAGGAAAGCAAAATTAAAGGCACAGAAAAAAATGGGGAAAAAAAGTAGAGTAGAGTAAACGGAAAAACGTAAAAAAATTGGGACAGGCTCTCGCACACAAGCCCAAAGCTTTTGGGGGTTGAGTGAGTCCGGGGAGTCCTGGACAATGCTTGGCCTTCATTGTTGTCAAGCGGGCGAATGCCACCTAAAGCCACCCCCAGAGCCACCCCCAGACCCACCCAGTGGGGTTGATTGAGTGGCGCGCCCATTGATGTTGCTGTTGCTGATGGACCAGCAGCAGGACCCTGCCCAGGCCTTTTGCCGTTTTTGTTTTGTTCCATTTTTCCATTTCCCATTTTCCATTCGAACTCTCTTCTCGCCCGCCCCCATCGTCCATCATTTTTTACACATTTTTGTTTTGGTTTTTGTGCTTCGCTGTTGTTTTGTTTCGTTTTTGTTTTCTTTCGCTCATTCGCCATGCGACTGTCAGCTGCGCTCAGTCCATATACGGGAATCCCCCCTGAAAATATATATATATATACGGACGATACATGCCCACGTGCCGGTTATATATAGATTGGGAATATGTATATTGAGAGGAAAATTGCAATGTCTGCAGCATGCAGCTTTTGTTTGTCGCCGGCGGGTGGCTGGAAATTGCAGCTTATACTCCACGACTTCACGGGGGAAATTGCGCCAGAAATCGCCGCCTCTACCTTACCTTTTCTATTTTTTTGTTTAGATAGCTGATGGAGCGATTGATGGGCATTTGATTTTATATCAGAGGAGGTACTGAGACGGAAAGATAAACAGGACACTTCAGAGGGTCATTAGGAAGAGCAAGAGCTAAGGATTCAAGGGTTATTGCCCACAACTCGTGAGGAAATGATGTCTTCAACTCTTCTTTTTCGATGCACAACCACAACTCCCCATTAAGTTTTAGCAAACAATCTGGCTTCGAGTCACCGAATGGGGAAATTATCAATTCAGGCACATAAAGCAAAATAAATATTAATTGAAAAATATTTTCACATCTCTCCAAAAGAGAAGAGAGAACCAGAAAGAAAACTGTGATGAAATTATGTGCATTTGCATTAAACAAAGCATTAAATATGCAAAAGTGCAAGCCCCGGCCTGCACCAGGCACCCCAAAAAGCACGGGGGGATGAGTCCTGAAGACCAAAAGCATATTGCAGGGCCACAGCAGGCGCTGTTTTTCTGGATGGGCCTTGGATGGGTGACCAAAAATAGAACAAGTCAAATATTTTTCGACAATTTATGAGCCGGCAGAGCAGCAGCCATCGTTGGGGTGGCCGTTGGTCAGCTTGTAACGTGCTTGTCCTCCACATCCTCATCCCCACATCCTCATCGGCGTCCACTTCCCCCATTTGCCGGGGAAAAAATGCCATTTGCAATTAAAGCAAACAAGCAACGCAACCGTTCGGCGACGTCGACTTGCTCCGCGTTTTCGCTTTCTTTTTGCCGGCTACTTTTTGGCAATTGCATTTTTTTACAGCCCACCACCGAGGCACACCTCCCTTACTCCGCCGCCGCCCAAATGGCAAATGGCCGAGCAGGAGCTGCCCGGCACCCAGGCCAGGGCCACCCACTGCTCCTCCCCTCCGCTTGGTCACATGTGTGAATTATAATTTCGCGTCGCGCTCAAAAGCATGCTACATAAAAAACACAGACACCGAAGGAGACGGGGTGGCCACTGGCCAGCGAGAAAGAGCGAGAGTGAGACTGGCCAGAGGAAGCATAATAAGAAGAAAAGCAAAGGCTGCCATCGCGTTTCCATTTCGCGCCGGGCTTTTGCTTATCACATTCGAGGCTGTCAAGTGCTCCTCCCGTTTGTGCCTCCCTCCCAGTGCCCTTTCCCTTTCCCATTGCGAGCAACCCCCGTCCTGGACGAGGCATCTCTTGCTCTTTGCAATAATTCAATTCATTTTCTATTTTTTTCGACCTATTTTCATTTGTCGGTGGCGCAACAAAAACAGCGAAAAAGTGCCAGAGGGAAAACGGCGGCTGCCCAGCCGATTGCCGGGCGGCTTTAAGTGGGCTTCACTGTCCAGATCCTGAGTAGATGCGATTGTGCTGTGACTATCCTGGGAAAGGAAGAGGGTGTATGGGTTATTATTTTTTGCATATATGGTGGGCCAACGATACATTCTATCTTGGCATTTATAAATGTTATAGGTTTTACTGCATATGGTGATGTAAAAGTTTCGAAAGTTGTGTATCTATAACATATTTTTGCTTATTCAAATGTTAGCTTTTATTATTAAGACATTGAGTAATGAAAAACAGGCCATAAAGGTTCTGAAAATAGCTGTTAGGTTAATCCGGAATGCCACAGAAATCGGTTTGATTTAAAATCATTTATAAATGTGACTTTAACAATGAGTTCTATGTCTAAGATATTTGCTTGCATACTTCTGGGTACTTTCTTTAATGATTTCAAATCCTTAATAAATATTTAACACAATTTAACGAATATTATTAAATATATTTAATGTATAATAAATTCCTAAAGCCATTTATATTAAATAAAATAAGATTGCCAGATAATTCCTAATAGTCTGTATTATTTACCACGAAAATATTTAAAGCTCCTAACAAAGAAGAGCAAAAAACGTATCGAAAAGTTTTCCAACTTTCTCCATTTCTTTTGAAATGTAAGCCTTTATTCTTAAAGATATTTCCATTAAATGGATCTGATTTAATTTCATGAATCCTGCTCAGCCCCATAACCATTCCATTATCCAACCATTTAAAGCGAAATGCCCTGCCTTACATCCTCACATATTCCCCCGACCATACATTGTTTTAGAATCCAATGACTTCTCGCTTTCCCAATGCTAAATCAGTTTTTAATTTCCGCTCATTTGCGGGGCTACAAAAACAGAGCTGTCTGTGGACAAAAGGCGGGCATCGGCGTCAGCGCCTCATTATGGCGGCCACGTTTTGTTCTTCAACTTTTAGCGGCAATGTAGCTGCCGTAGGGACCCGCACCCGCACACTGTCACACCGCCGAGGTCCTTTTCAATTGAGCGTGAGTAAATATGTTGAAAAGTTAATTCATTGCACATCAGTGGACGCCGAACTACTTGTGCGGGTGTGTGGCTGTAGTTGCTGTCAGCGGCCGTCTGTTTGCCGCCTGTTTGCATAAAGGACATGGACTCACCACCCACACAGAGAGGTAAAAAGAGCATTAAAAAAGCACGGGGACACTCGCAGGACATTAACGTTGCCAGAGTGCCGGCTTTCTTTTCTTTTCATTTTTTTTCCATACTCTCCCGCTCTCGGCGTGTCATAAATTTAGTTCGATTTGCTGTTCAATGACATTAACTCGCTTCGTCCTGGCAGGACCTTCTTCTATTTCCCCCCAGCTGCCCCGCCACTATTTAAGTAGTGGCTGTTGTGCAAGTGACGGCGCCAATAAATGTCAATTTTAAATGTATCTGCAGCACGTTGCCGGGAAATTTATCAAGTGCTTTAATTAATGTTCCTGCTTGTCCCTGTTAGTTAGTGTTCGGTGACTATGGAATAGATGAAGCGCATATGATTGATGGATTTATTGGGTATTCCCCGTAATGGTTCCCCTAATATTCACCTATTTAATTGGAGAGCCAGGCGTTATCCTCTGTTTAATGGCGGTCCCTGCATCGCCCACCAAACATTTCTATTTATTTGCATGAGTATTTTTTTTAACACTTTACCTACGTTTGCTGTCACGTTTGCTGCTTATTTTTATTGCTTTTCTGCGGACCTTCCCTCTTCCGATTTTACCATTTTTTCTCCGCCTTTCCTTTCCTTTCCGATTTTTTTCGGTCTGTATTTTGCACTACAATTATGTTAATTTCCTATGCAAATAAAATTTAATTGAAGCTCCGCCGCGACGCAAAGAAGGGTCTTCGTCCTGGTCCTGGTTCTGGTCCTGGCCCTGGTCGTGGCATTAATGTTCCTTCCCCTAAAATCCTCCGTCCAGCAACTCCCTCCCCGGCAGCATTAATTGCCAATAATTATATTGGTTTACCTTTCGCAGCCTTTTTTTTCTCTAAAGGATTCTTACGCCCTGCAGTAGCAGGGTATTTACCGATTCCTTAAATTGAAAGTCGTTTGGGGAATTGTAATTTAAAGAGGCAAATAATGGTGGGGATATCGCTTAAATGGCTAATCAAGTAAATATTGATACGTGGCTCAGCCCCCTCGGAAGGGCCCTCGAATCGCAACAATTGCAACCAATTAAATTTGCATAAATTGGCCGGCCAGCTCATCCGCGTGTGCCACATCAAAATGCCAAACAATAAATGTGCTCTGACAATTACAACAAAAATTAAATTAACTTATTAACACGCCCCATGTAAATGTCGCCACGACAGACACAAATGAAATGTAATACGAGTCCGAAAATGCCGACGCCGGGAGCTTAAATATATAATCCAATCAGCAAACAATGAACGGGGATTCGCAGGACTCGTCATTAGCTTGAAGGGTATGGGGAATTATCAGCCAATTCAGAACCATTGACAAGGCATTAATGGCAAAAATATAATTCAATTTTAGCCAATGGGAGGCTGTAATTCATTTTGGCAATGATATATATTTTAGATCTTACTTATAAAAGTGCAGTTGCTCAGTGAAATAATGGACCTATTTATTCAGAAAACTCCAAAAATCCAGACAAAAATAACTAAACAATTTGTTTCTCTATTTTTTTAGGACTTTGACAAGGAGATCAGCTGCCACAAAATCCATTCGCCCAGCAGCAGCAGCCATGCCCACAGCCTGCACCACCAGCACCATCACCGACACCACAGTCACAGTCACAGCCACAGTCACAGTCACAGCAGTCGCAGCAACGCCAACGACGACGACATGGAGATCCTGCTCTCGCCTCCGCCCCCTCACCAATCGCACTCCCTCTCGCCCTCGCCGTTCGACAGCAAGGATCATGTCAAGGAGCTGGAGTTCTACAAGAACCTGGCGGCCAAGGCCGCCTCTCTGGCCAACCAGCACTCCTCGCCGCCTCTGCCCATGCCTCTGCCCCTACCGCTGCCCATGCAGATCGATGGGGATGAGGACGAGAACGAGGGAGAGGGCGAGGGCGAGGGTGAGGTCGAAGCGGAAGAGCAAGCGGCGGCAGAGGTCCTGCGACTGCGGCGCGAGGAGCAGGCCCAGGCCAAGGCGTTCGCGGCACATCTGAACGGAACTAGTGAGTACATATCGAAAGCCAAAGATAAAAAAAATATATTTGTTTCGGGGATGGAAACTGAATATTAGATACTATTATTTATAGGTTCTAATATACCTTTGAAAGTGACCCTTATTTGAGAATATATATTTAAAATAGGGCTTGCCAAGATAGTCCTTGAAATTGTTTTTAAATCTCTTCGACATCTCTTTTATCAACAAATTATCCTTAAAATTTAGCTTATATGATTTTAAGCTTGAAGAGCCCTGAATATTTTTAAAAGGAAAATAATTGTATATTTATTTTAAGGACTTTTGTAAATTTCTTATTAAAATAAACTTTATTTTAATTAAAATATCCTAAAAACCAGGCCTTGGCTCTAAGAAACTTAAATAAATTATGAAACAGAAGCTTGGCCCACAGGAATAGCTAAAATTTGATTTATTTACAGAGTATAACTTGGAGTTTTCTCATTATTTTTCAAAAATAAACTCAGGCTCAAACTAGAACTTATTGTTCTCTATGAACTATTTTTTTTGTAACATTCCCTTTCGAGTGTAATTTACGACTGTGCTTATTTGGCTGCATTTACATTTACTTAACGCTCTAATTCCCTCAGACTAATTTTCTATAATTTATCTAAGACTTCTCTCTGCACGGCGAGTTTCCATCCTCGAATGCCACACCGACACAGTCATTTATCCCCAGAAACCCGAGAATCCGAGACCCAGAACCCAGTAAACCCGGAAACCCTCTCCCAGCTCCGGCCAAAGTAAACTGGCAATTAGTGCCAGTCCCCGTCCTTTGCCACCACTAATTCGGCAAAGAGTTTTGCAACAAAAACTAATGACAACATTTTGTGTGACTCTTGTTCCAAATCCCGCAGTGCAAGACATGATAAATTTGCAAAAATTACAAAATTTGGCCACGCTACAGCAGCAGCAGCAACAGCAGCAGCAGCATCCGCATCCGCATCATGGGCACCAGCATCCGCACCAGCATCCTCACCAGCATCAGCACCAGCATCATCATCACCATCCCGCCACGGCCGCTGCACTGGCAAGTCTTCAAGGATTAGCTGCCTCCGTGTTCAATTCGCCGTTGAATCTCAGCGTGGGCGGCGACCCAGCGACCGCAGGAGCACCAACAGTACCAGGAGCAGGGTCTGGCCCTGGAGTTGGAGTTGGAGTTGGAGTTGGAGGAGGAGGCGCCACATCCGCCTCGCCCACCCTTAATGGCGGCAAGAGCAAAACGGCCAAGGGCGGCAGCGGCAGCGGCGGCAGCAGCTCGGGCAACAACTCCGGGGGATCCGGCCAGAACTCCGGGACCAGCTCTGCCCAGCAGCAGCAGCAGCCGGATAATCCCAGCAGCAGCAGCTCCCCACATCCCCTCAGCGCCTCGACGCTGGCCAATGTCCTGGCAGCGGCCACAGCCTCGCCCCCGCCCAGCCTGCAGGCGCCGCCGGCAAGCGCCCAGATGCCCCAGCTGATCCTGGCCTCCGGGCAGCTGGTGCAGGGCGTCCAGGGCGCCCAGCTGCTCATACCCACGGCCCAAGGTGAGTTGTCCCGGATAGTTGTCGGGGTATCAATAACATAGTTGACTTGGTTTGACTTTTAGCGAGGCAGCAGAGTCGCGGGGCATTAGAGCCCATAAAGCGATTAGGGTAACTTCCAATTTCCTCTCTTTGTGTGCGGGTAAAAAAGGATGAAGGAAACTAATCCTGCCCAAAACAACTAAGGCAACCTTATTTTCCCTGGAGTAGAGGAAAACACACACATGCTTTTTCGATATTTTCAAGGATAGTTAAGAAGGCTAAAGGGGTTAATTTATTTGTAATATTGAGATATACAGTGGGTCACAGCTTAAAGTATGCAGTGCATACTTTTAACTTTAAACTTCCATAACGATGAAACTAGAAGGGGTAATGAAGTAAATGATGTATCAAATTAAAGATAAAATTTTATAGAATAACATAGCATAATTCATTTATTGTCAACAACTGCTTAAATATAAGAAAAACTTCAAAAACAAAAAATACTGCTTTTTTCTAGGTCACAGCTTAAAGTATGCAGTCTCAAACAGTTTCAAAAAATTAGGAAAATAACATAATTTTGGATATTTTTAGTATTTGGTGTGGTAACCTTTGTTATCGACAACATCTTTTAGCCTTTTTGGCATTGATTCCACTAATTTTTTAGTGGTTTCGCACGAAATTTTTCCCCACTCCTTTATTAAAGCCTCTTTAAGTTGGTTTTTGTTCGAAATGTGGTATTTTCTGATATTAGTGTCCAAAATTGCCCATAAATTTTCGATGACGTTGAGGTCCGGAGACTGAGCTGGCGTGTCCACCACGTGAGGGCAATTATATATGAGCCAAGACCGCACAATGCCAGCCTTGTGTTTTGGGTCGTTGTCTTGGTAAAATCGGAAATTGTTTTTTATACCAAGATCCTCTGCGCTCTGAACCAAATTGTCCTTTAATATTTGAAGGTACTTTAGTTTGTCCATTGTCGATTCTATAAAAGCCAGTTTCCCAGGGCCAGCAGCCGACATACAGGCCCAAACCATCACGCTGCCACCGCCGTGCTTTACAGTGGCCTTGAGGTTCTTTGGGTCGAGCTCTGTATTGGGCTTTCGCCAAACATATGCGTTCCCATCTGATCCGAATATATTAAATTTTGACTCGTCTGCAAATATGACACTATTCCAGAAGTCAGGGGTCTTTAAAATGTGATCTTTGGCATATTTCAGACGAGCCAACTTATTTTT